>JAJHJA010000261.1:600000-896481 GCA_021202915.1 Heliconius himera
AATGACGAAAACTCTTGTAAAAATCTATTGAAATAATTAAACATTTTGATCTTAATTCACATTCTTTTAATAAAAAAAAAACAACAAAGTGTTTTTTCAAAGTAAAGATGAAATCGGTTTCCTTTCGTTACAAAACAGGAAATATTTAATATAGAGTTGGGACAGGTTAACCAAGTTAAAGAAGCTGGCGCGTGTAAAGTTTATTAAATATTGTATATTTGATGCTAAAAAGTTTAAAATTTATATTTTTACTGTCATGTTCGATACACTATTTTATAACGTTAGGTAAATTGACAATAAGTTTGTACGTAAAACAAAAGTTTTTCTAAGAAAATGGTGTTCTTAACAAATATTTGTATATTGCTGGTCATATTTTTAAATGTTTTACCTTTTGCTTTATACATAATATTAGAAAAAATAATTACTGTATTTCGGTTTTTTTTTGTGAAATGTATTAAAAATATTAATGCAGTATTGGTCTGGTCCGAATCGAACCCATAACCAATGTGTTTACAGGCATACACTGCCCCGCAGTGCCCCGATGACCTCTCGTCTCGAAAACGTCAAATACTAAGTTCTTTTTGCCTACCATGCTATATGTAAGATAAAGCGGGAGCTGAAGAGTCAAAAGTAGTTTGGCTTGAAACGCTGCCTTGACTTTTGAATATACAGATTTTTTTAAAGAGGTGTATGCATTTAATTCCTTAACTCTTGTATCATAAATGAAATAAAAAAAAATATGCGCACAAAGTAACTCCAAAGCAAATAAAGTACTAGGGAAATGGGGTTACGTGGACTACTATGAGATGGTAAAAGTACATAGTTTACTTTCAGCTTACTAAACATTAAATGGAGGGTTACAATAAATAAATATGAGATATTTGTCTACATTGCAATATACGGAGTGGAAGCGTCAGCGCTCCTTTTACGAGGACAGCAATATTTACTTTAATTTATATTTCCATTTCTTCGCTCTGGTGTCGAGGTTAAGCGCGGCGTTGAATTCCGCCACTGACACGCAAGGCCTCCACAAATTGACAGAAAGTAGGGAGCGGAGTGTCTTAACACTAGGCTCCTTCTGCTTATCCTGCTACATGCGGGATACAGCGTGAAACTGTAAAAAAAAACTGAAGCATGCTAATATTAAGTTATGTCGTAACATATGATCAAGTTTTTTCTGGGGCTATTAAATTAGCGTTTGCATCATTCATTATATTATTAATTAATCACGCTGGTACTTATTATGCACGAGGCTGGTTCATTGTAGAGAGATTTGCAACAGCTTATTTATATTACCCATATAGGTATGTTCGTTTTATATGAACTATTGAGTTTAATGTAGATTCTAAATGTGATGTTTATGTGTTCGATTTCCACTCGAAGAAATATTTTTTTCACATCCTCTCTTTGCTAACAAGGCAAAGCCCCACATTGAGCTCCGTAGCTTAGCACTTTATGTATTGAAAATCAAAATTGGATCGGGATTGTTTTAATGGGAATGGAGTGTCTTTACACTAGGTTAATAGAGTCACTTTGCTTGCCATGCTATGTGCAGGATACAGCGTGAAGCTTCAAATAAAATAGAACAAATTCCTATACCATGTAACTAAATAGCCATTTTCTGCAATCTCTATTCATCCTTTAATGCTTGAAGCTTAATAAATGAAATATATCTTTTATCTCTATACATCATCTCAATTTGGCTAGTTTCACTGAAAACTTCATTATTCAGAAAGCGTTTACAGTTAATTAGAGACAGCGATGCAAAGGAGCGCAGTTTGTTAACTGACGCCGCGGATTTGCGGTTGTTTCACGCTAACGGGCTTATTTACAATGAAATTTATTTAGAAGTTCGACTTCTCAAAATGTTGGGTGTTAATGAAGTGTTGGGTTTACATTGATTACTTTTCAGAAAACATATAAAATAATTGAACTTAGCCAGTTTTAAGCCCGCGCCTCTTTGAGACCGTCCAAGCGCTCTGACCAACTAAGCCGTTCTTGAGCTACTTAAATTTTTTTTTTGGTTGTTACAACTTGTTTATGTTGCTAGCATCTCTGTAGGGTTTCTAGGGATTTATATTGATTGTTGAGGTCTTAAGTATTTTTGTGGTGCGGCGTTGTGATCCGCCACTCAACAAGTAATGTCTCGAAATTTGTCATCAAGTGAGAAGTGTCTTTATTATAGGTACCCTCTGCCCACCATGCTGCACGCAGGATACATCTTGAACCTACAAAGATATTTTTCATGGTGATGAACTGATTTTTAACTGACGAATGAATGAAGGCAAGTTTTCTAGTCGAAACGTTTATACATATAAGTATAAACTCGTAAGTGGCTTAGCCTTTCAAAACAAGCTGGACATGGCAGGCTAAATAGCTTTGTATTATATGAAAGTTGTCCTGACAACGAAACTTTTTGTCTATCTTTCTATTAAATTTATCATTTAAGAGAAAGAGATAGAAGTAAAAATATTTTTTATTGAATACAGCAAGAGATCTAATTGTAAATGATTTGAAAAAGCCAAAAAAATTTAATATACAGTGGAAGTTGGCCAAAGAGGCTTATAGCTATCACTAGGGAGATAAAAGACAAGGATATCCTCCCTCCACCATCAGTAGGTGGGTGTATACAAACAAATGACAAAGAACAAACTATGTCCTTTATGTTTAAAAAATAAGAAAGATAAATAAGAAGCTGAAACAACTAAATATAAGTAAAGTTGATTTTGTAATTTTTTCTATATCATTAATGTTAAAGAAGAAATTCTAAGAGAGATTTATTTAAATTCAATAAACGCTGTTTAATTTTGAAATTACACGTTGTTTATACAATGTAGTATAATTAATAGACTACAAAATTAAATAAATAAAATAGTTGCATAAGTTAATTCAATAAAATATTTATTGTTAAAAAAGGTGTCTCGTGGACCACTGCGTCAGTATAATTGTAAAAATTAAGTCACGTCGGTAGCAGAGGGTTAAATGCCTCACTTTTAAACTACAACTTTACAAGGAAAATAATACACATAATATAACTTATCCCAAACGACTAAGAATCAAGACAGAGGCAAAGGAGAAAGAATATATATATATATATATATATATATATATATATATATATGTGTTTTATTTTATGTATTTCATAATAGGCTAGATAGAGCGGCTAATGTGAGACCAATCGTGGCGCAGTGACATATGCGTGTGAGTGTAAACGCGACAGAATATACGCGGTTCGATTTCCACTGCTATTCACACAATTGGATCGTCTATACATAAGACCAGCTAATGTTAAGGATTTCTTCGTATTTTTCTCTACCATGTTTCTCTAGAGATATTGCGTATTCCGTCTTATTTGTGTAAGTAAAAATCAAATCGAACACAACCATAGAGACTTCTACCAACTGGGTCATTATGACAGAATGCAACACGGATACGGACAGATACAATGCGCTAACTAACGTAAGTGTAGATTAAAATCCTCCCGGGTATTATCACGGCTACCACTGCGAGTGCGAGTCAAAGGGGTGTCGTAATTCTGTTTAATTGAACAACATTTGGTTTAGAGATGGTGGAATTGGTGCTATGTGAGAAACTAAGGTAAGCAGTAGAGACTAATAGTGTAGTGTTAATTAAACATTGTTAGAGCTTTTATATGGTTTAAGTTAGGTATATTTTGAAATGATAATAATTTATTGAAAATAGGAGTGTTGTTTAGTTAAGTGCGAGTCAGATCTGACCACTGAGGCTTCCATACCAATTTCAGGATTGTAAGTCAATAGAAGGTACATCTTAATAAAGTTACAAATTTAAGTTTGTTCACTCCTAGATAGCAGGACAAGATGCAGAGGAAACTCTATACCCTACCATATTCAGGATAAAGCCTGAAGCTTATTATTATTATTATTATTTACTATTTTACTATCAATATACAAAATATTATATTCCACACGCTCCAAACGTTGAAACAGAAGGCCACCGCAAACTTGCAACTGCTTTAGATAATAAATGTAGCCCTACCTATATACCTGCAGCCAATTTGCTGCGTATTATATATATCTAATTAATTGCGGTGTACGTATTTCTGTGATTGTGAATTGTTAATAATGGTGAAACAAAAAGGTTGTAGTATGAATCACCTTTTATTACATTATACATCTGTATATGTAGTCAATGTCGAACCTACCGCCACTCAACACGCAATGCCTCGAAAAAATCGCCGAAAGTGAGGAGCGGAGTGTCTTAACACTAGCTTCCAGAGAGAAGACAGAAGCCTGGGATGCTATTTGCGGGATACAGTGTGAAGCTGATTCAAATATTAAATTTGTATACATAAAAATAAAATAATAATTATCTCAAGCTACTATGAACCAGGTCAGAACAACTGAAATATTTATCTGTTTGGCGATTTTGGTCATTCTTATAAATTATGACACTGAATCTTTTACGGTATATGGATATATGGATTCCGCTTTGATTGATTCTTAAATGGCGAAACTAAGCTACAGACTTTGTTATTACCAGAGTGGAGATATCTGAATGAGAATCGAACCCACAACTAGACCTCACACGCTGTTCCACAGCCCAAAAATGGTTTTAACAACTAACAAATATTTTGGTAAATTTCATAAACTATTTCATCGAAGTATAAGACAGTTTAACACTAACTCGAGATGACATGTATGTATGACATGTATAATGTGGTTATGAGGCGAGAACTTTGACCTCTTCGTTAACAAAATTGAAGATGCCTTTACCATAGTTTAAGCTTACTATATAAAATACCATCACACACCCGTATGAGATACTGAGGTCGACACTACTACATACACCGGAGTTCCAGGACATAAAATAGCACCACACACCTACTCATCTTGCAACGAGTTATAGAACAACTGTAGAAACTGTTTACATAGATGTATGTCCAATACCATACAAGCATCGCTTATGCATCGTAAGCGCACCGCGAGACAACGTCGATCGCGGTATAACAACGAAAGGCCATAGCAATTGGCCTAGCCAAGCATATAAGTACCAGCGAAGCGGAGCAGCAGTCGGTTGTGACTCCAATATCAGTTATATTATTATATATATTTCATCTCCTCGAGTGGGATTGAACCCACAACCAGTCATTTTTACAGTCACACTTTGCACCGCTGCGCCACGACTGGTCTCAGTCGTGGCGCATTATAAATATATAATATTTAACCCAAAAAATAGATATTGAAACATTTATTCACTTCCAATAATAAAATTTTAACCCTAAAGGGATGAAATTGGGGTTGAAAGTTTGTATGGAAAAAAAATTAAATCGGCACCGATTTTTATAAAATTTGAAATTCAGGCTCTTAAAAACATTTCATTGAAGACGTGTTTCATGGTTTTTTAGAATTCACCCCCTAAGGATTCAAATAAAGGGTTGAATGTTTATACGGAAAAATCTTTAAATCGGTACCGATTTTTATAAAAATTAAAATCATACTGTTAAAAATATTTTATTGAACACGTGTTTCGTAGTTTTTTTGAATTTACCCCTAAGGGTACAAATAAGCGGGCGAAGCCGCGCGCGCCCACTAGTTGAGATATATTTTCTGAAAAGGCCTCGATTCTTACCTTGAACAGATATGTTAGCATAAAGGTTTTTTTTTAATTTCTCATGACAATTTTTGTTAGTTTTTAACATTCAAGCTAATTTTCTTGGAAAACAAGACTGTTCTGGGGTAGGCATGGACCACCCTGCAATTCCTGCGCCCATACACCTCGCCGATCAGTCCTGGCTGCCTAGGTCATCAATCACGTACGCCAAAGAATGAAGTAAATAACATAAAATAAAATTTTAATAGGCGGAGAAAAATTAAAAGAAAAAACGATTATGTTTTATTTAAATAAAAATATATAATTTTCAAAATATCTTTAATATCCCAGTTGGTTGAACAATAGAAAGGCAGGCAAGGAGAAGGATGATAGAGTACGAGTGAGAAGCGTATTGAGTTTCCTGTAATAATGAGGTTACGGGGCGAGAACTGCGACCTCTACGCTAACTAAGTTATAGGTACTTACTAATAGCACGCCTTCGCTTGTTATTAAATTGTTTGTCATATAGACAATAAGTGAAGTACGATACTCCATTGGTAATTCAATTTGGATGTCTTATTATTATTTTTTTTCAGCTTCACGCTGTATCCCGCACACAGCAGGGTAGGCAGAGGGAACTTAGTGTTAAGACACCCCGTTCCCCACTTTCTGCCGAATTCTGGAGGCATTGCGTTTTGAGTGGCAGAACTCAACGCCACGCTTAACCTCGCGACCAGACCTCGACACCAGAGCGAAGAAATAGAAATATAAATTTAAGTAAATATTTCATCTCCTCGAGTGGGGATCGAACCCACAACTGGTCGGTTTTACAGTTCGGTTTTACAGTCACACCTCGTGCCGCTGCGCCACGACTGGCCTCAAATTATTAAATTAATGTATGTATAAGTAGAGTTGATTTCGACTAGTAGTTTTATATATTCTTTTTGTTTTTTCGATTTCGTAACGGAACCTATATAAATCCGTCATATCTGTCTGTTCGCATGTCACAGTCATTTTATTACGAAACCACCAGAACTCCAAAATGCAAAGTTGTAAAATGTTTGCCGCCAATATAGCTATTTTTAAAATGTATCTTAGTAACTATGAAATAAAAAAACCTGAAAAAAATTAAAAAAAAACCAAAACTTAATTATTTCATTAGGTAATCTATTCTTGCAAACTTCAAGAGCGAATCCGACTTACACTTGGTCTCTTTTCTCCAAAAACCAAAATTTTGAATGTGAACCTAATAGTCCAGTACAAGCATTACAAGCGTGCAATACACTAGCTTGCAAATATAATATTGTTGAGAGAGAAATTAGAGAACTCAGCATTGATATATTATGTAGATCTCCTATTCTTTTACCGAGAACGTTCATTTCTTAATATTTAACTTGGCTCTTGTTTCATATATTTATTTATGATTTTGATGGGATATTATAAGAATAGAATAATATTTTTATGAGAAGATGTATTGAATATTATTTTTGTAAATATTTCATAATAGTGAACAGAAAGCTAGTAAATATTTGTATTTAACAAATATATCTTTCTTAGAATGTTTGTTAAACTTTATAGAAGAGAAAAGTAAATGAACAGTGGAGTAATGTTATTTATTACCTTTTGTTAGCCAATTAGTATTAAATAACATGATTTCATTAAATTTATATAAATTTTATTATTTAATTAAAGAAGTGATATTGAATCTATTCGTTTTATTTACTAAGTTACTATATTTTTTTCTACTTCATGCTTTATGACACATATAGCAGAGTAGTGTTGAGACACTCCGTTTCTACCCAAGTCGGGATTCTGTCTGTTGTTTTTTTCTATTTTAGTGCTCTAGTTGCTGCTGGAGAGCTAAAATATGTATATATATATATATATATATATATATATATATATATATATATATATATATATATATATATATAAATAAAATGAAACATTAAGCCTGGTATGATATATGCGTAAGTCTCATGAAATTATAATATTTTTTTAGTCATTTAAAATAAAAAATTTAATGTAAGCAGCCGCTGCTCAACGTTTAAACAAAACTGAACCGTAACTTAATATAAATATTTTTTCTTCCTTTTCTTAAAAAACTATTTTAGTATCCTCCAAAATAAGTATTGTTTTATAATATGTAGAGAATAAGGAGTTTATATAATTCATATGTTTGTGGCATTGTGGATACGAGAGCCTCTACATAGGCAGTGCAGCTGACGCGCTCTCGAGCCAGTAAAATAGTAGAATACCGGCTTGCCTCAATATTTCAATAAAAATGTATGTGGTGTAGTATACCAATATAAAGAATTATAAATATTTATTTCACATTTATTAAGGAATTACTTAAGTTAGAAGTGATGTTATAAAAATAATTATTTATTACATTTTCATATCAGAAAACTTGAAATTGCCTTGAAAAAAAGAGCTTGTACTTGCTGTGTTAGTGCGTAGTATATATGATCTCTTGCAAACTCAATTAGAACCGTTTGAGTCGAAATTTGAAATACGACTTCATTTCTAATATATATAATAAACAACAATTTGGCAGATCACAAATTCTTGGACAATCCACCCAAATCAAATGAAGTTTCTTGATATGTAAAATCCACTATGAAGTAATTTTATCTAGAAAGCTTCTTTTTAAAAGAGTATTTTTCAATAAATATGTTATAAGTATTATTTAATTCCAATGGCTATACAAGTGGATAACAAGAATCAGATACTGGAAGTATATATATCTCTGTTGTTTCACAACTGTGGTGGCAGAGGAATCCAAATGACCTAGTGAACTGCTGTAGGAGCACTTAAGAATAATATTCTCGCGTTTGGGATTAGAACCTAAAGTACTCCCTACTGAAGAGTCAAATCGATGTATTTATTTTTGTTTAAATTTTAAGCATACTGCAGCTGGAGGCCAGACGTCATGCACGCGCACAAGCGTGTGTCTGTAAACGCGACAGGTTATGGGTTCGATTTCCCACCAAGGGAAAGAAATATCTAATATTTTCATTTCAGAGCGTTTTAACATTAGGTTCCCAAATTCCCACTGCGTACCCCGCTATGTATGGGATACAGCGTGAAGCTAAAAAAAAGCGTACGTCTGTCTAGAAAAGGTGTTTACTTATAGACATTTTATTATTTTTCATGTACATTCATATTATGTTTCCTTTGTCTTGGGTTATAAGTTTGTATAAAATGTAAATGAAGTGACGAGATGAACAGGATGTGCGCCTGCTGGTAAGTGTCGGGTTACCGCAATAAACGAACAACTATGTTGTGTTGTTTAGAACTTACTTGACTTTAAAATTAACAATTTATATACACAGCTAGGCTTATATGCATGTAAATATGTAGAAACTATATTATTAACAATGTTATTTTATACTTAGGAAAAAAAAATATTTGTGGATTTAAGCGGGATTTGAATTCGCGCCTCTCGGAGGGCGTCCCAATTTGTATACTTTTATCAAATAAGCAATAATTAGTGTTGGAAGTGACGAAAACTCTTGTAAAAATCTATTGAAATAATTAAACATTTTGATATTAATTTACATTCTTTTAATTAAAAAAAAATCAACAATTGTTTTTTCAAAGTAAACATGAAATCGTTTTTCTTTCGTTACAAAACAGGAAATATTTAATAAAGAGTTGGGACAGGTTAACCAAGTTAAAGAAGCTGGCGAGTGTAAACTTTATTAAAAATTGTATATTCGATGCTAAAAAGTTTAAAATTTATATTTTTACTGTCATGTTCGATACACTATTTTATGACGTTAAGTAAATTGACGATAAGTTTGTACGTAAAACCAAAGATTTTCTAAGAAAATGGTGTTCTTAACAAATATTTGCATGTTGCTGTTCATATTTTTAAATGTTTTACCTTTTGCTTTATACATGATATAAGAAAAAATAATAACTGTATTTCGGTTTTTTTTTGTGAAATATATTAAAAATATTAATGCAGTATTGGTCTGGTCCGAATCGAACCCATAACCAATGTGTTTATAGGCATACACTGCCCCACAGTGCCCCGATGACCTCTCGTCTCGAAAACGTCAAGTACTAAGTTCTTTTTGCCTACCATGCTATATGTAAGATAAAGCGGGAGCTGAAGAGTCAAAAGTGGTTTGGCTTGAAACGCTGCCTTGACTTTTGAACATTTACAATTTTTTAAAGAGGTGTATGCATTTAATTCCGTAACTCTTGTATCATAAATGAAATAAAAAAAAATATGCGCACAAAGTAACTCCAAAGCAAACAAAGTACTAGGGAAATGGGGTTACGTGGACTACTATGAGATGGTAAAAGTACATAGTTTACTTTCATCTTACTAAACATTAAATGGAGGGTTACAATAAATAAATATGAGATATTTGTCTACATTGCAATATACGGAGTGGAATCGTCAGCGCTCCTTTTACGAGGACAGCAATATTTAATTTAATTTATATTTCCATTTCTTCGCTCTGCGTGTCGAGGTAAAGCGCTGCGTTGAATTCCGCCACTGACACGCAAGGCCTCCACAAATTGATAGAAAGTATGGAGCGGAGTGTCTTAACACTAGGCTCCTCCTGCTTATCCTGCTACATGCGGGATACAGCGTGAAACTGTAAAAAAAATTGAAGCATGCTAATATTAAATTATGTCGTAACATATGATCAAGTTTTCTCTGGGGCTATTAAATTAGCGTTTGCATCATTCATTATATTATTAATTAATCACGCTGGTACTTATTATGCATGCAGAGATTTGCAACAGCTCAATTATATTACCCATATAGGTATGTTAGTTTTATATGAACTATTGAGTTTAATGTAGATTCTAAATGTGATGTTTATGTGTTCGATTTCCACTCGAAGAAATATTTTTTTCACATCCTCTCTTTGCTAACAAGGCAAAGCCCCCACATTGAGCTCCGTAGCTTAGCACTTTATGTATTGAAAATCAAAATTGGATCGGGATTGTTTTAATGGGAATGGAGTGTCTTTACACTAGGTTAATAGAGTCACTTTGCTTGCCATGCTATGTGCAGGATACAGCGTGAAGCTTCAAATAAAATAGAACAAATTCCTATACCATGTAACTAAATAGCCATTTTCTGCAATCTCTATTCATCCTTTAATGCTTGAAGCTTAATAAATTAAATATATCTTTTATCTCTATACATCATCTCAATTTGGCTAGTTTCACTGAAAACTTCATTATTCAGAAAGCGTTTACAGTTAATTAGAGACAGCGATGCAAAGGAGCGCAGTTTGTTAACTGACGCCCGCGGATTTGCGGTTGTTTCACGCTAACGGGCTTATTTACAATGAAATTTATTTAGAAGTTCGACTTCTCAAAATGTTGGGTGTTAATGAAGTGTTAGGTTTACATTGATTACTTTTCAGAAAACATATAAAATAATTGAACTTAGCCAGTTTTAAGCCCGCGCCTCTTTGAGACCGTCCAAGCGCTCTGACCAACTAAGCCGTTCTTGAGCTACTTATTTTTTTTTTTTGGTTGTTACAACTTGTTTATGTTGCTAGCATCTCTGTAGGGTTTCTAGGGATTTATATTGATTGTTGAGGTCTTAAGTATTTTTGTGGTGCGGCGTTGTGATCCGCCACTCAACAAGTAATGTCTCGAAATTTGTCATCAAGTGAGAAGTGTCTTTATTATAGGTACCCTCTGCCCACCATGCTGCACGCAGGATACATCTTGAACCTACAAAGATATTTTTCATGGTGATGAACTGATTTTTAACTGACGAATGAATGAAGGCAAGTTTTCTAGTCGAAACGTTTATACATATATTTTTTTAATATTTAATAACTTAGTTTATGCGGTCGGGTTTTTTAAATTTTTTAAATAATTTAATATAGTTTCACTGTCCATAATATAATCCTAGCGGACAAATCGCTTTTTTTTATTTCAAGCATATCCTACACATAGCAGCGTAGAAGCTCGCGTAAAGACTCGTCGTTCTTCATTTTCCGGTTAATTCTTGAGATTCAAAAATTGAGATAGTACGTGGACTGGCGGAACTGAACGCCGTGTATATCATAATAATGGTTCTATTATATATGGATATATTTAACCCTCTGTGACTGACGTGGTAGTTCAATAGACACTCGGTTTGTTACAAACGATTTTCGAATTAGATTTTTTCTTTTCACTTTATTCGAAAACGAGTGAACAAGGTGGACAAAAAATATTCCAGAAATATTCCATTTGTTGTTGCCGCCGTTTAAAACTCGTAAGTGGCTTAGCCTTTCAAACAAGCTGGACATGGTAGGCTAAATAGCTTTGTATTATATGAAAGTTGTCCTGACAACGAAACTTTTTGTCTATCTTTCTAATTAAATTTATCATTTAAGAGAAAGAGATAGAAGTAAAAATATTTTTTATTGAATACAGCAAGAGGATCTAATTGTAAATGATTTGAAAAAGCCAAAAAAAATTTAATATACAGTGGAAGTTGGCCAAAGAGGCTTTATAGGTATCACTAGGGAGATAAAAGACAATGGATATCCTCCCTCCACCATCAGTAGGTGGGGTGTATACAAACAAATGGACAAAGAACAAACTATGTCCTTTATGTTTAAAAAATAAGAAAGATAAATAAGAAGTTGAAACAACTAAATATAAGTAAAGTTGATTTTGTAATTTTTCTATATCATTAATGTTAAAGAAGAAATTCTAAGAGAGATTTATTTAAATTCAATAAACGCTGTTTAATTTTGAAATTACACGTTGTTTATACAATGTAGTATAATTAATAGACTACAAAATTAAATAAATATAAATAAAATAGTTGCATAAGTTAATTCAATAAAATATTTATTGTTAAAAAAGGTGTCTCGTGGACCACTGCGTCAGTATAATTGTAAAAATTAAGTCACGTCGGGTAGCAGAGGGTTAAATGCCTCACTTTTAAACTACAACTTTACAAGGAAAATAATACACATAATATAACTTATCCCAAACGACTAAGAATCAAGACAGAGGCAAAGGAGAAAGAATATATATATATATATATATATATATATTATATATATCATATATATATATATAATATATATATTATATATATATATAAGTGTTTTAATTATGTATTTCATAATAGGCTAGATAGAGCGGCTAATGTGAGACCAATCGTGGCGCAGTGACATATGCGTGTGAGTGTAAACGCGACAGAATATACGCGGTTCGATTCCCACTGCTATTCACACAATTGGATCGTCTATACATAAGACCAGCTAATGTTAAGGATTTCTTCGTATTTTTCTCTACCATGTTTCTCTAGAGATATTGCGTATTCCGTCTTATTTGTGTAAGTAGAAATCAATCGAACACAACCATAGAGACTGCTACCAACTGGGTCATTATGACAGAACGCAACACGGATACGGACAGATACAATGCGCTAACTATCGTAAGTGTAGATTAAAACCCTCCCGGGTATTATCACGGCTACCACTGCGAGTGCGAGTCAAAGGGGTGCCCGTAATTCTGTTTAATTGAACAACATTTGGTTTAGAGATGGTGAAATTGGTGCTATGTGAGAAACTAAGGTAAGCAGTAGAGACTAATAGTGTAGTGTTAATTAAACCAATGTTAGAGCTTTATATGGTTTAAGTTAGGTATATTTTGAAATGATAATAATTTATTGAAAATAGGAGTGTTGTTTAGTTAAGTGCGAGTCAGATCTGAACCACTGAGGCTTCCATACCAATTTCAGGATTGTAAGTCAATAGAAGGTACATCTTAATAAAGTTACAAATTTAAGTTTGTTCACTCCTAGATAGCAGGACAAGATGCAGAGGAAACTCTATACCCTACCATATTCAGGATAAAGCCTGAAGCTTATTATTATTATTATTATTATTTATTATTTTACTATCAATATACAAAATATTATATTCCACACGCTCCAACGTTGAAACAGAAGGCCACCGCAAACTTGCAACTGCTTTAGATAATAAATGTAGCCCTACCTATATACCTGCATCCAATTTGCTGCGTATTATATATGTCTAATTAATTGCGGTGTACGTATTTCTGTGATTGTGAATTGTTAATAATGGTGAAAAAAAAGGTTTGTAGTATGTGTTAGCGTTTGTAATTTTATTATTATAATGTCTAATTGTTTTATTAATATTTTGTGAAGTCAAATGATACAATTTTGTTATAATTGTACTTGTCAAGATAGTTGTTGATTTGACTAATTTTAAAAAAATATAAAAGGCATTACATTAGCAGTTTGGATTCATTCTTGGCTGGTGTCTTGACAAGTACACTTCTACTTTAAGATACAGTGGTGTATAAAAAGCAAAGATTAAAGTGTTAGAACTGAAGAACTGTTTCTCTGTTATTTAAAATACCCGAGGAAGCTTTTAGTTCAGAAATGGGATGTATTTCCACGTTAACACACCAAGAGGATATATTAAGGCCAGTATAAAATATTTTTTTTAAAATTATTTTTGTATTGTTTAAAATAAAAGTGTGCTTTAAGATACCTATATACAAAGGTATGCATATTTATTATATATTTAATTATTTTTTTTTTTATTTTTTTCGTAAACTAACACAACTGGGTGTAAGTTTCAGATTTGAGTCATGAGATCGAATGGAAATCAACATCAAGGTGTGAGAGGACGTAGATGTGAACGTGGGCCAGTCTTGGGTCGTGAGCTGAGTTCGCAGGCGAGTAGCAGATGCTGATCCAGATCGAATCATCGAGCTTCGAAGTCATCTTCTTGGGCGGATTCCAGTTATCAACATTCATTAGGGCCAGGTCGCAGTCACAAACGATGAAGAAGAGTACTGGTGAGTGAATGGTCTAATTCTGATAGTGAATGTGCAATAGAAGATAGACCCCGTTCGTCACGAAATAATATTAGCGTTGATAAAGAAGTACCTACGTTCATAAGTCAAGAAGTAATTAACCTACTTAAAGCAATACCATCCACATCGTAGCAAAACTAAAATAATTTATCAATGATTTCTAACGCGATACCCGAATTTAAACTCCAAAATTATGCGCAGCTTTTACATGAAATGCTTGATCGTAAACCTAGATATAATAAACATTTAGAAACCTATTTTTATCACAAAATGAATTTATTGAATAGATGTGAAATATACGGTAAAAAGGCTATTGATTCTATTATTGCTGCTATAAAGGACCGTAGCATACGATTATGATCGCAAGCTGGAAATTTTGTAGTTCCTGAAGATTTACTAGCCTACTTGAATTCCATCATCAATAAGTCGGAAGAGAAAGACAAAAAATAGATATATGTAAAAGTTTTGCGTATAACAGTAATACACCGCTACCATTTCCAATAAAGTGCTTTAATTGCGGAGAAGAAGGACATCCTAGTTTTAAATGTTTAAAACCATTAATAACTTGTACTGCTAGAAAACGTTTAGAACATTCTGCTTCCCAGTGTAAACGGTTACAAAGAAATGCTGATAATAAAAATATTTCTGAAGTTAAGTTTGCTAGCATTTTAGAAAATAAATATATAATACCTATTGTTTTAAATCGCAGTGTAACAAAGTTTATGCTATGTAGATTTAGGCAGTCAATCTACTCTAATGAGACAATCTGATTTTAGAAATCTACGTATAAAATATAAACCGGTACATGAGATTTCGTTAAAAGGTTTTGGTAATTACCTAATAAAGCCAATCGGTAAAGCTACAGTACATTTAGAAATTGAAGATAATTTATCAAAATATCCAGTATTATTAGGTCATAATTTTACAGAGCAAAATGATATCGTACTATTTAAAACGGATAAAGAATTAATTTTACACAAAAAAAATATTGTGAAATAGGTGGTACATAAATTAAATTAATCGTTAGTCAATATTTAATATTTGATACTATAGCTTCAGTCCCAATAGAATCAGAAAAAAATAGCCATGTAAAGTGTATGTAAAAGAGTCTATAGGAGGGGCAAACGATTAAAAATATTATGTATTACCTGGAATGTATACGATTAACAAAGGAGTTGAGTGCATAATTATATTAAACTTAAGTGAACAAGAAATGAATTTACGTAAAGGGATGTTAATAACTAGAACAAGTAATGGAAGACAAAAATATAGTAAATATTAATAAGATTGAAGCAACCGTACAGCAAAATTTTGAAGGAAAATGTGTTGTTGGCGATGTATTCAATTCAGGCTATAAAATAAAACTTGACGAAATTATTATTTTGAATACAGTAAATGCTTTTCATTTAGGTTGTTGGACTTAGGTTTAACTCATTTAGTAGAAATGACTATCAATTTAAAAGATTCTTCACCAGTCGTATATAGACCATACAGATTAGCTTACTCGGAGAGAAAAAGTAAAGGATATGATACAGGAAATGATAAATTGCGGGATTATTACCGAGTCATCTTTAGCTTACGCGAGTCCAATACTTTTAGTGAAAAAGAAAACTGGTAATCAGCGATTATGCATTGACTATCGAGCATTAAATGCCAAAACTATAAAATAACATTTCCCTTCACCAAGAATCGAGGACCAAATTAACAGTTTAAGTGGATATAAATATTTTATTATTTCATTAGATTTGGCCTCGGGCTATTATCAAATACCTATTTCTCTAAAAATATCGCTTACGTTTTTATGGGTGACATAATAATACCAGCGAATAGTGTAAAGGATGGGATGATTAAGTTGGAATTAATTTTAAAATTAATATTAAAGGCCGGGCTCACTCTGAAACTTTCGAAATGTAAATTTTTAGTAAAATAGATTATCTGGGTTTTGAAATTTCGGAAAAAGAAGTTTACCTACTAAGCAACACGAAGTGCGCCAATTTTTAGGCCTCGCTAGTTTTTTTTTAGAAAATTTGTAAAAGATTTTGCTATTATTACTAGTCCGCTAACCAAATTATTGAAGAAATGATGAAATGAATGAAATGTTAAATGGGAATGGTATTCTTGTCAAATAGAGGTGTTTAACAAACTCAAAAAAAGATTTAATACCACGAGTGGCAAGATGGTGGCTTCAAATTCAAGAATATGATTATATAATCGAGTACAGACCTGGTGTTCGTATGAGTCATGTAGATGCACTAAGTAGGAATGCCATAACCACTTTGCAAGAAGAAACATCTATATTAGATATTTTGGTAGTATAAACACAAGATTGGCTAACAACAATGCAAAAGACAGATGACGAGATTTTAAATATTAGAAGACAGTGAAATAGAAAAAGCAATTGATATTAACAAAAAAAAATTAAATTAAAAATGGAAAAGTATATAGAGTTGTTGATAATCAATTAAAACGGGTAGTTCCAAAAGGTGTTAGATCGCAATTATTGAAGAAAAATCATGATGATTTAGAACATTCTGGAGTTGATAAAACTTTAAAAAAAACTAAAATCCTTATATTGGTTAGCTAAAATGAAAAAAATCGTGAAAAAGTATGTTCAATCAAATTAATGTATGTTGTCTTGAATATAGTTATCACAAGACCCCTACTGGAAAAAGGCAGGGTATGCTCCACCCTATTTCAAAAGTTGATGAACCTTTTCACAACATTCATATAGATCATATTGGACCCTTTATTAAAAGCAAATTAAGGAATTCCTATATATTAGTAATAATAGACGCTTATACTAAATATATTACTGTAAATGCTGTTAAAAATACTAAAACTAGAACGACTTTAAAATCACTAAATCAATATTTTAGTTTATTTGGAGTTAACTTTTCGTATAATATGTGATAGAGGTAAGTCGTTCACGAGTAAAAGATGTATTAAATGCAGTTGTTACAACCCGAGCAAATGGTCAAGTTGGGCGCGTAAACCGTATGATTTTAGAGTCATTGGCTATAAAAAAATAATAATTGTCAGGAAAACGAATGGGATAACCATTTAGAAGATATTCAGTTGGGATTAAATACGACATTTAATAAAACCACAGGGAAAAGTCCTTCAGAAAGTACTGTTTGGTTCACGATTACGTATAGTAAGTTCATTATTAGGTGAAATTGGGAATAAAACTCAAACGGTGGAAGAGGTTATAAAAGAAGTAAATTTACGAGTAACAAATGGTCAGGAATAACAAGAAAATAGATTTAAAACGTAGGAAAGCTAATAAATATAAACGCGATATTAATAATAATAATAATGGCAAATCAAAAAAACTTGTAGCGAAATTTCAAGGACCGTATAGAATTAAAAAAGTTTTAGAAAATGATAGATAAATTGTAGAGGATACCCCAATTGCTAGAAAAAAAATAGAAAATATGAAGGAGTATTTTCAGTTTATAAAATATTCCCTTGGACGTTTTATAATCAAAATTACTTAAATGATCAAAATGAATGAACAAATCTAAAGTTGGTTTAATTTTTGATATAGTTGATAATTCATATGAAAGTAATGAAATTAACCATAATAACGAAAATAATCCAGCAAATTTCGAAATTAATGATGAAGTTTGAATGATTATAATGAAATTGATAGTGTAAGGAAAATTTGTAGTAAATATGATAATTTATTGGTAGGATAGATAATTGGGAAGTGATTGACAATTTATTGTAATAATGTAAAGTTAAATGAGTCTAGCAAAATTGATAACGATAATAGTTAAGTATTTAAGACATATGTTTAAATGATGATGATTAAGTATAGGTGCACATGAGACCGATAAGTCAAATGATGAGTGCATCTAGCTTTCATGATAATCTGTACACACATGAGGCCGATAAGCCAACTAAGGAGTGTAACAGATATTGAATTGAATATGATAATGATAATGATTCTAGGCTAATTTAGTAAGTAAGAAATTGATGTAATTGATATGATTGTAGTCTGAGTGTACATGAGACCGATAAGTCAAATGATGAGTACACTTAGATTAAATGATAATCTGTTCACACATGAGGCCGATAAGCCAACTAAGGAGTGTAACAGATATTGAATTGAATATGATAATGATAATGATTCTAGGCTAATTTAGTAAGTAAGAAATTGATGTAATTGATATGATTGTAGTCTGAGTGTACATGAGACCGATAAGTCAAATGATGAGTACACTTAGATTAAATGATAATCTGTTCACACATGAGGCCGATAAGCCAACTAAGGAGTGTAACAGATATTGAATTGAATATGATAATGATAATGATTCTAGGCTAATTTAGTAAGTAAGAAATTGATGTAATTGATATGATTGTAGTCTGAGTGTACATGAGACCGATAAGTCAAATGATGAGTACACTTAGATTAAATGATAATCTGTTCACACATGAGGCCGATAAGCCAACTAAAGAGTGTAACAGATATTGAATTAAATATGATAATGATAATGATTCTAGGCTAATTTAGTAAGTAAGAAATTGATGTAATTGATATGATTGGTAGTCTAAGTGTACATGAGACCGATAAGTCAAATGATGAGTACACTTAGATTAAATGATAATCTGTTCACACATGAGGCCGATAAGCCAATTAAGGAGTGTAATAGATATTGAATTGAATATGATAATGATAATGATTCTAGGATAATTTAGTAAGTATGAAATTGATGTAATTGATATGATTGTAGTCTGAGTGTACATGAGACGAAAAGTCAAATGATGAGTACACTTAGATTAAATGATAATCTGTTCACACATGAGGCCGATAAGCCAACTAAGGGGTGTAACAGATATTGAATTGAATATGATAATGATAATGATTCTAGGATAATTTAGTAAGTAAGAAATTGATGTAATTGATATGATTGTAGTCTGAGTGTACATGAGACCGATAAGTCAAATTATGAGTACACTTAGATTAAATGATAATCTGTTCACACATGAGGCCGATAAGCCAACTAAGGAGTGCAACAGATATGTTTAAGTTTTGTTATAGTGTTAAGTGTTAATGTAATTGTAGGAACAATTAATTGTAAGATGGCCGAAAAGATTAAGTTTTATATACATTTTTGGTCGTATTTTTTTTTTCCTTTCGAGGGGACTCGAATGTAAAGGAAGGCCGAGCTGTTAGCGTTTGTAATTTTATTATTATAATGTCTAATTGTTTTATTAATATTTTGTGAAGTCAAATGATACAATTTTGTTATAATTGTACTTGTCAAGATAGTTGTTGATTTGACTAATTTTAAAAAAATATAAAAGGCATTACATTAGCAGTTTGGATTCATTCTTGGCTGGTGTCTTGACAAGTACACTTCTACTTTAAGATACAGTGGTGTATAAAAAGCAAAGATTAAAGTGTTAGAACTGAAGAACTGTTTCTCTGTTATTTAAAATACCCGAGGAAGCTTTTATATGAATCACCTTTTATTACATTATACATCTGTATATGTAGTCAATGTCGAACCTACCGCCACTCAACACGCAATGCCTCGAAAAAATCGCCGGAAGTGAGGAGCGGAGTGTCTTAACACTAGTTTTCAGAGAGAAGACAGAAGCCTGGCATGCTATTTGCGGGATACAGTGTGAAGCTGATTCACATATTAAATTAGTATATCTTAAAATAAAATTATAATGCTCTCAAGCTACTATGAACCAGTTCAGAACAACATGGCGATGTAAACATAGTTAAAATATTTATCTGTTTGGCGATTTTGGTCATTTTTATAAATTATGAGACTGAATCTTTTTATATATATACATATATATATATATATATATATATATATATATATATATATAATATTTTTTGTAATTTTTTATGTATGTATAAAGTTCTTTTTTTTTTTTTTTGTATTCACTCCATATTTGATGCATAAGTGGAAACTTTATTGGCTAATGTAATGTAGATATGTATTAGCTTTAAGTATTGTAAGTGCTGTTTGTTTCCCAATATAAAAATAAATAAAAAAAATAAAAATAAATAAATATATATATATATATATATATATATATATATATATATATATATATATATATATATATATATATATATATATATATATATATATATATATATATATATATATACGCTGAGCGTGGTGTATCGAGTATCCTTAATAATGTGGTTATGAGGCGAGAACTTTGACCTCTTCGTTAACAAAATTGAAGATGTCTTTACCGTAGTTTAAGTTTACTATTTAAAATACTACCTACATCCACCGGATTTCCAGGACATAAAATAACACCACACCCCTACTCATCATACTACATTATATAACAACTGTAGGAAACGTTTTACAAAGATGCATGTCCAATACCATACAAGCATCGCTTATGCGTCGTAAGCGCACCGCGAGACAACGTCGATCGCGGTATAACAATCAAAGACCATAGCAATTTCCCTAGCCAAGTATATTAGTACCAGCGAAGCCAAGCAGCAGTTGGTTGTGACTCCAATATTAGTTATTAGTAAAAAATAGGGCCAATGAACTCCGACAATCGTACAAATACTTTATAATTAATATTTTGTTACTGTCTTATATCTTTATAATATTAAATTAAATATATTGACAGATTACCTTTATTGTAGGACATTAAATAGACTCATATTATATTTTTTTTATCAGCTTCACGCTGTATCCCGCACACAGCAGGGTAGGCAGAGGCAGAGGGAACCTAGTGTTAAGACACTCCGTTCCCCACTTTCTGCTGAATTCTGGAGGAATTGCGTGTTGAGTGGCAGAACTCACGGCCGCGCTTTGCCTCGACACCAAAGCGAAAAAATGGAAATATAAATTTAAGTAAATATTTCATCTCCTCGAGTGGGATCGAATCCACAACCAGTCATTTTTACAGTCACACTTTGCACCGCTGCGCCACGACTGGTCTCAGTCACGTATTTACAATTTATAAATATATAATATGTAACGCGAAAAGTAGATATTGAAACACTTATCCACTTCCAATAGCTATATTTCTTACAATATTACAATATACTATAACCAGAACATTTTCCCGCCCAAATTTGACATTATAAGCGCGCGTCACTCCTTTCCCGCCAAGCCCCTCCCCGACCGCTCGGCGACAGCTTTACTGTTCATTTCGTTTTAATAAGTACTTTAGTAGCTGTAACACAGATTTAAAATTACATTACTAAAAAATCTTTGCTGCGATATGGCTCGACGACCGCCACGCGTCGTTTCCTTATAAAAGTGCATCCGCTACGGCCGCCTGGCTCCTTTCCTCCGGGCATAGAAGGAGGGAATGGTCATGTTGCCTAAGGCTGGGAAAAGCCCACGACACCCTAAGGGTTACCGACCTATAATCCTCATCAGCGCGGTGGCGAAGCCATTCGGAAAATTATTCCTTCCACTTCTCCAGTACCACGAAGCAAGCAGTTTAGTGCGACAGAGTTGTCGACACGTCGGGTGGCGCGTAACAAATGTTTATAAATTGTAAATACGTATTTTGATATAATAGATTTATATCATATTATAAATGATACTATTATATTTATTCCCGACTGCTAAGGAAGGGTTATGTTTTTCGCGCGTATCTTGTATGTATGTAATATTCTTTATTACCTCATATCTCCACAACCTCTGAACGGATTTACACAATTGAGGTATCGTTAGATTTGTATTAGCAGCCCAAGTGTTCTTAGATAGGTGACGTTAAAAAAAACAATTATGGCAGCTGTGGGATCCCATTGGACTTAGTGAAAAAAAATTTTTTCGTTTCGAATACCACAATATGGGTATCAAATTTAAGAACTTAATACGAGGATTTCAAAAAGGTATATCATGATTATCATTACTTTAATAAATCCTAACAAAAAAGTGAAAAATAAAAAAATATTTGTAAAAACAAAAACCTCGACTGCATAAAACTATAATAAAAAGAAAAAAAACAAGCCCAATAGTTTATTAGTATTAACAGTCGAGACCTATAAGTGATTCTTTAATTAATAAAATCTTTACCAGGAACCCCGTATAATTGAAAGACGTCCCGACTGTTAATCCTAATAAATTATTGGGCTTGTTTTTTTTTTTTTATTATAGTTTTATGCAGTCGGGGTTTTTGTTTATACAAATATTTTTTTTACATATTTTCTTTTACAGTAATATTTTAATTATTTACGAATATGTAAAAACAAATAATAAAAATAATTTATCAAACCTATATAACTTTAATTACACGATTTTTACACGAAATCGAAATACGGGGTAAAAAAGTAATTAAATATAACATATATATGTATTTATACGTCGACGAGAGAACCACCCATTTATCGGTTAAAAACCCCGCATACAGCTGGGTATGCAAAGGGAACCTAGAATTACCACACGCCGTTTTTCACTTTCGGACTAATTTACAAGGCATTGCATGCAGAGTGGAGGAACTCAACGCCTCAAAAGATATTAAAGCAACACAAACCCGACACTTCACTGACGCCCAACACTTTTATAAGCCGAACTTCTAAATACATTTTATAGTAAATAAGCCCGTTAGCGTGAAACAACCGCAAATCCGCGGCGTCAGTTAACAAACTGCGCGCCTTTGCATCGCTGTCTCTAATTAACTGTAAACGCTTTCTGAATAATGAAGTTTTCAGTGAAACTAGCCAAATTGAGATGATGTATAGAGATAAAAGATATAAAATTAAATTAAATTAAATTAGCTTCACGCTGTATCCCGCACACAGCAGGGTAGGCAGAGGGAACCTAGTGTTAAGACACTCCGTTCCCCACTTTCTGCCGAATTCTGGAGGCATTGCGTGTTGAGGGGCAGAACTCAACGCCGCGCTTAACCTCGATACCAGAGCGAAGAAATGGAAATATAAATTTAAGTAAATATTTCATCTCCTCGAGTGGGGATCGAACCCACAACCAGTCGGTTTTGCAGTCACACCTCGTGCCGCTGCGCCACCACCCGCCTAAAAGATATATTTCATTTATTAAGCTTTAAGCATTAAAGGATGAATAGAGACTGGAGAAAATGGCTATTAAGATATTATTTGGGAATAGAGCAATACTACACGTTCCACGAAGTATGAGTTTGTTCTATTTTTTTGGAAGCTTCACCCTGTATCTTGCACATAGCATGGTAGTCATAGGGAACCTGAAATCTTAGTATAAAGCCACTCTATCCTTCAACGTGGTGCTTTGCCTTGTTACCAGAAAGAGGAAATGAAAAAATAAAATCTCCGAGTGGGAATCGAACACGCAAACATCTCATGTAGAGTCAGAAGCGCACTAACGGCCTCAGGTACTATTTCTAAACTAAAATCAGTAATTCATTTAAAAATGACATATAGTGGTAATATAAATAAGCTGGAGCAGAATGTAATTATTTTTGTATACAATACGTTTTCGCTTAATTTTTAATATCTAATTATTTTTATATACATATATTGGTATAAAGAAAAGTAAGAATAAATTTAGTTAAATATAATTTTCAAGCTTATCTCATAAAAAAAATTTATGTACCAAATGAATAATTTTGACAACAACAACTCGAACGTTTTTGTAAGAATCAATTGTAATTAAGAAACACTTTGATCTTAATTTACATTCTTTTAATTAAAAAATATTCAACAAAGTGTTTTTTCAAAGTAAACATGAAATCGTTTGCCTTTGACCCAAATTCAGGTTATAAAACCGGAAATATATAATAAAGAGTTGAGACAGGTTAACCAAGAAGCTGGCGGGTGTAAACTTTATTAAATATTGTATATTTGATGCTAAAAACATTTAATTTATGTTTTTACTCTCATGTTCGATACACTATTTTATAACGTTAGGTAAATTGACGAAGTTTGTACATAAAATAAATATTTCATTAAGAAATGTGCTTACAGTCATACACTGCTCCACTGCACCTTGATGACCTCTGGTCTCGAAAACGTGAAAGACTAAGTTCTTTTTTGCCTACTCTGCTATATGTAAGATAAAGCGAGAGCTGAAGCTGAGAGTAGATGCACGTGGTTTGGCTCGAAATGCTGCCTTGACTTTTGAACATTTAGATTGTTTTTAAAGAAGTGCAATTAATTCCTTTACTCTTGCATCATAAAGAAAAAAAAATAAAATATGCACACAGAGTAACTCCAAAGCACATAAAGTACTAGAGAAACGTGGTTACGTAGACTACTATGAGATGGTAAAAGTACATAGCTTACTTTCTTCTTACTATACATTAAGGCTATTGGCTCTTGTTTCACATATTTATTGAGGCCAGTCGTGGCGTAACGGCACGAAATGTGACTGTAAAATCGACTGGTTGTGGATTCGATCCCCACTCGAGGAAATGAAATATTTACTTAAATTTATATTTCCATTTATTCGCTCCGGTGTCGAGGCTAAGCGCGGTGTTGAGTTCTGCTACAGAACACGCAATGCCTACAGAAGTCGGCAGAAAGTTCCCTCTGCTTGCCCTGCTGTGTCCGGGATACAGTGTGAAGCTGAAAAAAAAGTATTGAATGTTATTTTTGTAAATATTTCATAATAGTGAATATAGAATGAGTAAATATTTGTATTTAACAAATATATCTTTCTTAGAATGTTCGTTAAACTTTATACAAGAGAAAAGTAAATGAACAGTGGAGTAATGTTATTTATTACCTTTTGTTAGCCAATTAGTATTAAATAACATGATGCCATTAAATTTATATAAATTTTATTATTTCATTAAAGAAGTGATATTGAGACTATTCTTTTTGTTTTTTTCTTTTTTACTAAGTTACTATATTTTTTTCTACTTCACGATTTGTCACATATAGCAGAGTAAGCAATCCCAATTACAGCAACCTAGTGTTGAGACACTGCGTTTCTATCCAAGTCGAGATTCTGTTTATTGTTTTTTTTTTTATTTTAGTGCTCCAGTTGCTGCTGGAGAGCTAAAATAAAATAAAACATCACCAACATTACACTATAATACACTATACAGTACAACATAGGGCTGTGCAATATAATACACACAAAGATCTTGTAGCGGATGGGCTACCTGTTCAAAATTATAATAAGATATAATTATTTTATAAAACGTATAAAAATTTGAACGTAGCGGGACTTCAACCCGCGCCTCCTGGAAACCGATCAGTGTAGATTAACACTTTAAAACTGGTTAAAATATAATAAGATATTTTTTAATCGTTCGATTTAAAGACATTTAAATGCATTTAATATAACCCTATAAATGGTCAATATGTCACCGGACAAACCCGATTTTAGGACAAACTAGTTTGGCCTAGGATGAACTAGTTTTTCCTGACCACACTAGGATAAACTAGTTTGGCCTAGGATGAACTAGTTTTTCCTGACCACACTAGGATAAACTAGTTTGGCCTTATTGATTACAGGCTGAACTGGTTTGGCCTAATAGCGTTAGGATAAACTAGTTCAGCCTGGTAGAACTGTTAGGTTAGGTTAGGTTAGGTTTTTTTTTTTTTTTAAATGTAAAGCTCTGTGCTTTACGTCTGCGTCCCTCTGACGTAATCAGAGACTTTGTGCATCGTTGCTTTTATTTTATTCTACCTTGTTAAAATTTCTGGGAGGTGGCGCTAGGCCAGGTTTGGTTAGGTTAGGTTAGGTTAGGTTAGTTAACGTCATCTGCCAGTCCGTGAGCCCTACATAACCCGCTCGAGTCCCCACTCGGGCTGGTATCCGTAAAGGAATTTCCTCACGAAAAAAAAAAAAAAAAAGGTTAGTTAACGTCATGTAACAATAAGTAATCAATAAACTCGTTTAGTTTTGTTCCTCAGAATATCGAAATGTGAATAATTCATTACCCTTAAACAACCCGGCAAAACTAGTTTATCCGTACGCTAGCCGGCCAAACTAATTCGGCCTAACAGTTCTACCAGGCTGAACTAGTTTATCCTAACGCTATTAGGCCAAACCAGTTCAGCCTGTAATCAATAAGGCCAAACTAGTTTATCCTAGTGTGGTCAGGAAAAACTAGTTCATCCTAGGCCAAACTAGTTTATCCTAGTGTGGTCAGGAAAAACTAGTTCATCCTAGGCCAAACTAGTTTGTCCTAAAATCGGGTTTGTCCGGTAACAGATACATAAGACAAGACAATGTTAAGAGGTTTCTTCATATTTTTCTCTTCCATATATGTTTAGAGATTTTTTTATTGAGTTGTTAGGCGCCACAGACTTTTGTTGTCCATCCCTTTTTTGTTGTTGATTGGCTATTAAAATTTTGGTTTCTTTTTAAAATATGAAGTGAACATTTATGTTTTAAATAATCTGCACTCCTTTGTAGATACTTAGTATATTCCGATAAAAACTTCGTTGAGCGCGAATATCACATACAGTATACGTCTGTAGGATCTCGCTAGGCCGTCACGAGTTTTGAGCCGATATAGTGCATTTAGAAGAGGTTCAATCGTATAAAGAATAGTTGCTTTATGTCCCCGATAAGTGTTAGTGTATACTTATTTAGAAAACGTATAAAAATTTAAAAGTAGCGGGACTCGAACTCGAAATTTGTATTATTCTCCGAAGTAGAAGTCACACATAATCATGTAGACTGTTTAGGTCGGACACTAGTTATTAGTACAAATCCAGATACAATGCGCTAACTATCGCAAGTGTAGATTAAAACCCTCCCGGGTATTATCACGGCTACCACTGCGAGAGCGAGTCAAAGGGGTGCCGTAATTCTGTTTAATTGAACAACATTTGGTTTAGAGATGGTGGAGTTGCTGCTATGTGAGAAACTAAGGTAAGCAGTAGAGACTAACGCAAACAGTGTAGCGTTAATTAAGCATTGTTAGAACTTTTATATGGTAATTTTTGAAGTAATGATTGATTTATTGAAAATTTTAAGTATAGGTAAAAGATTTGATTGTAAATGAAAGTATTTTAACCGGATTAATCGTGTATATTTAAGATTATACATTTTGGAAACCAGACGTTTCGAACACTTTGCAGTAGTCCGTGATCACGGGTAGACGAAGACGCACGACGACGACAGGATTAAATATACAGGATTAATCCGGTTAAAATAGTTTCATTTAAAATGTGTTATAATCGTGAAAATCCAAGAACTTATTAAAAAAAATGATTTCAGGCAAAATTTTCTGAAAGAAATAAAATAAATTGTGATCATTGTATACAATACCCCATTCGATGAAATAAATTCCTCGCTACCAGAGCGAAAACTGGTAGACTAGACAAAGCTCAGCTCAGCAAATTCCGCCACTCAACACGCAAAATCTAGAAATTTAACGAAAAATGAGGAACATAGAAATGAAGCTTATTATTAAAAAAAAAAAAAAAAAAGCTAAAAAAAGCTTATTATTATTATTTAATATTGCACCATCAATTTGCAAATATTATATTCCACACGCTCCAAACGTTGAAACAGAAGGCCACCGCAAACTTGCAACTGCTAGATAATAACTGTAGCCCTACCTATATAACTGCATCCAATTTGCTACGTATTATACATATCTAATTAATTGCGGTGTATGTGTTTCTGCGATTGTGATTTGTTAATAATGGTGAAATGGTAAAATGGGAAAAAAGGCTATTGTTTAAATGATTTTTTATTATAGCTGTATACGTTGTAGTATATATCTTCAATCTATTTTTTATACTTCACGTTGTATGCTGTATTCCGCATAAAACAGGTAAGCAAAGGGAACCTAGTGTTAAGATACTCACGAACGCAAGAACGCCGCGTTTTGTCTTGTTACCAGAGCGAAGGAACAAAAATATAAAAAAGTAATCAATTGGGAGTTTTTAATTAATTGGAAAAATTTATATGGGAATTGAACCTACAAACGACGCGTTTACAGTCATACGCTTGGGCCAGTGGGCCACGGCTACCTTCAAAAAAAAAAATTGCTTCACGCTGTATCCCGCACACAGCAGGGTAGGCAGAGGGAACCTAGTGTTAAGACACTCCGTTCCCCACTTTCTGCCGAATTTTGGAGGCATTGCGTGTTGAGTGGCAGAACTCAACGCCCCGCTTTGCCTCGACACCAGAGCGAAGAAATGGAAATATAAAATTAAGTAAATATTTCATCTCCTCGAGTGGGCATCGAACCCACAACCAGTCGGTTTTACAGTCACACTTTGTGCCACTGCGCTACGACTGGCCTCTTCTGGCTACCTTCAATATAGTCGTAATAATTTAAAAATAAAAAAAACGACGTATATTAACTATAAAAAATATGTAAATATTAAAAAACATATTTCGTTAAATGCCCGTCCACTATAAAATGTGGAGTGTCACAATTAAAAATGCACCGTGACGCGAAATGTGACGCCGCCGTGACGTTGCGTCACGCTGGGGATTACTGGCTTACCAACAAGTTTTATTAGCTTGTTGCTGTAAAAGATTATTCTGGGACGTGATATTTATTGTATTAATATAATGAAGCTGTGGTGGTGTTTTTTGGGTTAATCACGGTTCAAATAAAAATTAAAATTAAAATTCCTTATTGTAAAACTGTAAACGCGACGGTTGTAAGTTCGATTTTCATTCGAAGGTAATGAATTATTTTGATTTATTCGCTCTGATGACTAGACAAAGAGCGGCGTTGAAGACAACACACAATGTCTTAAAAAAATTGACGGAAAATTGCAACCGTAGTGTCTTATGATTTTTTTTAGTTTTGCTTAACTGATAGCAGGATGTTATATAACAGATAGATAATATTTTTTTTTATAGGTAGCATAAAATAATGTTAATATAGTATAGTTTTAAGCATAAAATCATTATATCAATTAATTTCTTAACCTGATTGCGCTGATGTGTAATAAAAGGTTGATATAAAGTAAAATTTCCTTTATTTGTTAAGCTTCTTCAAATGTATACGTATTTCAAATAAAAATAAAACAATATAAAGAATGTGGTGTTTTTATTATGTTGCCTTTGTCCATTCCGCATAATGAAGAAACGGCGTGTGGATAATTTATTTACTTATTTATAATAGAATACATTTTCATTATCTACGTAAGAAATGAAAACATAATTAATATGCAACTTTTAACGCTATCGCAAAAAAAGTAAATTTACAAAAATTGTCAGAGTGTCTTTAAAAAGTAGATAATTTTTGTAGATTATTACTTTTTTTAGCGTTACGCTGCACACAACGTGGTAGGTAGAGGGAACCTAGTGTTAAGACACTGCGCTTCCCATTTCCCGCCTGGATTGCGTGATCCATTGCGTGTTGAGTGGAGGAACTCAACGTCGCGCTTGCCTCGACTCGAAAGAAATATTAAATATTTCACTTCCTCGAGTAGGAATCGAACCCACAATCTGCGCCTGCGTCACGATCGGCCTCAGTATAAGTTATTGATTATTATATTAATTTAGATCGATTTAAATATCAATTAAATCTTAATCAAGGTTTCCGAGATTAACTGTAGCTATAGTAGTACTTACTGCTTTTAATTTTACATTTTACAAACATCAACAGGCCATATTATTTTATTTATATTCGATAAGTTAATTTCATAATGAATAGCATAAAAGAGTTGAACGTAATCATCCATTACGAGTGCTTATACGCGATAAAAGCTTCGACAATTTCTGATGTGTGTGTAAACGTAATTGTAATTTTTTATTTTTTTTATTTGTTAGCTTAATTTAGTCATTGGTCACTATGTCTTGATGAAAATTGTATAAATGATATTAGTAAAAGTGGGGGATGGAGTGTCTAAACACTGTATCCTCTCTACCTATTTCAATTAGTGCAATAAATGCGTGAAAACGGTGCACAGCAAGTGTTATTTATTAACTTCATCAGTTCAAATCTAAAGTGAAAGGCCCCCGAAAATATCTCTAGAGTAGTCGTTGCAATTCTGATTTCTAATATTAAAGGAGACAGATAGATATATACTTTACTGATAGATATATACCTTACCATATAAACGAAACACAATATATATTTTTTTCTGCTTCACGCTATATATAATGTTAAGACACTCCGTTCCTATTAAGACCGTTCCACGTTTAACGGTCTTAATAGAAACAGGAACGGACTTTGTATGTTGAGTGGTCGAACTCAACGCCTCGCTTTGCCTCGATACCAGAGCGAAGAAATAAAAATATTAAATATTTAATTTCCTCGAGTGAGAATTGAACCCACAACCCATCGCGTTTACAGTCACACACTTGTGCCCCTGCGCTACGTCTGAAATTTTTTCGTTTAATAAAATTTTAAGCTACACGATATACGACACGACATAATATCGCAACTTATAAAACATACTAAAGTAAATATTGTGGTCAAACAGTCACAATGATACGCGACATGTGACAACCGAGCGCTAGATGGGGGATGCCGTCCAAAATATTTTATTAGCCCTTGTATTTGGAAAATGATGTTGATATGATGAGTTATTCAGAAATTAGGAAGATCAGGTTTTAAAACAATGGTTTGCTGGTCAGGGCAAATAGCAAGCTGGGTTTTGTAAAAACAAATAAATATTAAAATTGTATGAGGCCAGTCGTGGCGCAGCGGCACGAAGTGTGACTGTAAAACCACTAGGTTCCCTCTGCCTACCCTGCTGAGTGCGGGATACAGCGTGAAGCTGATTTAATTTAGTTTTTAAAATTAAAAAAAAATATTTTGTGTAAATATTTACAATAACACATAACATGTCCCAAGTCAAAGATTTCCAATTCGAACCTGTAGTTTCTGAGATTAACGCATGCAACCAAACAAACTCTTCAGCTTTATAATATTATTATAGATATAGACGAGCGAAAATTATCTGTACGCCGGTGAAATAAAAAAAATGGTTTTATCATATTTTAATACAGAAATGATGTGGGAGTTTCAAGGGAATTACGTCACATAGGAAAAGTTTATGATAGTTAATTAGGACGTGGGACAGTGTCACAGTCGTTTTTAAGGACCTCAGTTCTATATTTATATATTATACATTATTAACTAAAGATTTTGTTTGTATTTTATTATGGGATAGTATTAAATATTATCAAAAACCGTTGAGGATACTGGTTCAAATTAAACTAGTTTTGCAGTAAGCAGTTGCGATATTAATTTTTAAATTAATTATGAAGTTGTTATCTTTTTTCATACATATAACCTCATAGGTTGAGAGAACCGGTGTTGAGTCACTTCAATCTCCGCTTTCCAACGGAATTCGAGACATTACGTATTCCCTCGAGTGAGGATTGAAACAACAACCATCTCTTGCTCAGTTACGCCCAATATTAGTAACCTCTAGATTGGATAGATATATGAAACAATCTAAGATGGACGTTGGAGATAGGTTATTAATATTGGGCGTTAAAGACCACCTGCCCAGTAATTACTTCTAATATAAGAAACTATCAGTGTATAGGTACATACACCTAAATATTATTCATTGCAAATTCCTACGACATTCTAAAAAAAGATTTCTGCTTTCACATTTACCATATACTTTTGATATTTGACATGATTTCATTTGAAAATTGTCTTTTTACAAAACAAACAAAATTCAACTTTATAATTATAATGAATACTACTCATATTACAACGGCTGTTACATAAAATTATATTTGAAGAAGTTTTAATGATACGAGATGTAAAAACTGTTGTAAAAACTATGTTTCATTTTTAAATTGTTAGTTTTAAGATATTGAATAATAATATATTTATCCAGATCTCAAATAAAAAAAGAACTGGGAATTATATTTTTTTTGAGAGGCCGGACGTGGCGCAGCGGCACGAGGTGTGACTGCAAAACCGACTGGTTGTGGGTTCGATCCCCACTCGAGGAGAAGAACTCAACACCACGCTTTGCCTCGACTCCAGAGCGAAGAAATGGAAATAGTAAATATTTCATCTCCTCGAGTGGCGATCGAACCCACAACCAGTCGATTTTACACACAGTCACACTTTGTGCCGCTGCGCCGCGACTGGCCTCACACATTTATTTGTTAGGTATAAAATATAACTATTATACAATAAATTATATATTATGTAAGATTCTAAGTATATAAATATAGAAAATGCCCACTCAAATTGTAGTTCAATTGTATAGAAGTTAACTTAAAATATTGTTATGTTAATATTAAAAAGATATTTCCTAGTAAAGCGTAGGAGTAACTAAGGCCATTATGTACTATGTAGGGGTAGCAAAGTTTTCAACTTTGGATTGTTTTTGGGAAATTTGTGTAACAAAACCTTAATTATACCCAAAACAACGTTTTCTCTTCAACCGAACTAGTAAACATGACTTTTAGACTGGTTTAGATACTTATCTTAACTTTTTTATCTATTGTTAAAGTTATTTTCTATTAAGGCGTATCTATATATATAAAAGGACTTGTGCTGACTGACTGAGGTAAGACGCACGCAGAGCCGTAACCGCTGATGGTAGAAACGTGAAATTTGGGCAGATGTTTATTTTCATATTCTGGACATGCACTAAGAAGGGAATTTGAAAAATTTTAACCCTAAAGGGATGAAATAGGGATTGAAAGTTTGTATGGATTTTTTTTTAAATTGGCACTGATTCTTATAAAATTTTAAATCCAGACTCTTAAAAATATTTAATTGAACACGTATTTCATGGTTTTTAAGAATTAACCCCCTAAGGGTTCAAATAAGGGGTTGAAAGTTCATATGGAAAAATCTTTAAATCGCCACCGATTTTTATAAAAATTTAAATTCAGACTGTTAAAAATATTTTATTGAACACGTGTTTCGTGGTTTTTTTTAGAATTTACTCTTAATAAGCGGGCGAAGCCGCGCGCGCCCTCTAGTTACTGATAAACTCTCCTCGGTTATGTTAATATAAACTAGTAAAAAAAAGAAAATCAGCTTCACGCTTTATTCCGCTTGCAGCAGGATTGACAGAGAGATCTCACTGTAGAAACATTCCGTTCTCTGCTATCTATTAGAACGGAACTAGGACTATTATTATTTATTGAGAATTTTTTTAAAACTGGGTATTCCCAGTTATAAAAAAAATAAAGCATATTTGCTTTATTTATCGACGTCTATGTTTCTGTACGTACGTTTTCGTAGTTTATTTGTACTATGAAAATACAATACGTTGCAAAATATACTGTATATTTTTCTACAGAAAATACAATACTATAAACGAGACGGATATGAACCCGCAACATTTCTAATAAAAAAAATATGTCAATACTTCTTTAATTCCATACTCTCTTTAAATATAAAGAAAAGTGTTTGTTCCTCTCGAAAATACATACTTATATGTATGTAATTCAATGAAGTTGGTGTAACGTTTACTTAACTAACTCTTACCTAATAATCAGCTTCACGCTGTATACCGCACACAGCAGGGTAGGCAGAGGGAACCTAGTGTTAAGACACTCTGTTCCCCACTTTCTGGCGAATTATGGAGGCATTGCGTGTTGAGTGGCAGAACTCAACGTCGCGCTTAACCTCGACACCAGAGCGAAGAAATGGAAATATAAATTTAAGTAAATATTTCATCTCCTCGAATGGGGATCGAACCCACAACCAGTCGGTTTTACAGTCACACCTCGTGCCGCTGCGCCACGACTCAAAGCTCTACCTTACCTTATTTAATTTCTGCTTAGTTGACTAATTTGTAGACACAGAAAGAAAACTTTGCTTGACGCTTCACGATATCGTAAGCAGAGAGACCCTAGTGTTAAAACACTCCGTCCTCCATTTCCTTCAAATTTATTTACAGTTTAAAATATATTCGCTAAACTAGTAAGTACCTCTATACCGTCAATAACCCTTCGATTGTCTTATCATGAGCTGTCTTATCATACATTATAAATCAACCATACAATATAAATTTACTACAAGTGCGTACAAATATGTCGCGCTTGTCTTTCACGTCAGCGCCGTCACGCAAGTTGTCGTGTCATGGATTTGCAGATGACGTATGACATGACATGACATGACACGACGTGACATGACGTGACGAGCGATTACGACACGCGACCGCTAATTGATATGACGGAACGTATAGCTAGTGTTATAAATGTAGCGATAGTTTCAAATTATTATAGAACTATTGAAATGACCTTGTTTTGGATGATTTTTTTTCATATTAGTTATGCATTTTTGTTTTTAAATGACTTATAGTGATTTGCACGAGGTTAAGTCAAAAATAGTTTTATTATTTAACACATTTACCTTTACTCTACTCTTAGCGCGACGTTGAGTTCCGCCACTCAACAAACAATGCCTCCAGAGCTCGGCGGAAAGTGGGGAACGGAGTGTCTCAACACTACTCAACTCAACAGTTCTAAAGGCATGGCGTGTTCAGTGGCGTAACTCAAAACCGCACTTTGTCTCGCCACCAGAGCAAGCCTCCAAAATTCGGCTGAAAGTGAGGAAAGAAAATGCCTAAGATATAGTGTGAGGCTAGTTAATTTCATGGGTGGAATTGAACCTACATTCTCTTTGATAACACATACAATAAATTTCAGATAGTAATAAAGTTCCTTCGTTGCGGTATCGAGTATGTAAGCAAGTCGAATATTAACATTGCTAAGTATACATCCTATTCACAAAATAGACCGACCGTCCAAGTATAGTTTAAGCAAATATACTGTTTCTATGATATCCATTTTCACCATATTGTAACCCATTCGTAGCTCAGTCGGAGCCCAGTCGTAGTCCAGTCGTAGCCTTTAACCATTCTTTATGCTACGTAACTAAAACGAAGTACAATTCTTTGTTGTTACCTTGTCTATAGATGTCGCTATAAATTTTTTTATATGAATTAATCAGCTTCATGCTGTATCCCGAACACAGGAGGGTGTTCAGAAGGAGCCTAATGTTAAGACATTGCGTTCCCCACTTTCTGCTGAGTAGTTGAGTGTCGGAACTCCACGACGCGCTTTGCCTCGACACCAGAAACGAAAATATAAATATAAATAAATATTTTATTTCCTCGAGTAGGAATCGAACCCACAATCAGTCGCGTTTACCGTCACACACTTGTGCCCCTGCATCACAACTGGCCACGGACTTATATGAACTAAATAGTGATATATGCATTAAAAGAATATTATATATATGTTTCTGTTGTTTCGTTTTTACTTTTTTATTCATTCAAAGATTAGCGTTTAATTTTAAAATATAACAAGAGAATCACTTTTTTATTGAAACCTAAATTTTCAGACTTGTCTTGTGTGTCGTACAAGCGTATGACTGTAAACGCGACAGGCTACGGGTTCGGTTCCCGGTCGACGAAATGAAATATTTAATATTTTTATTTCCTTGGAATAGTGTCTTAATGGGAACGGAGTATCTTAACAGTAATTTTTCTGGTTCCCCCTATGTGCGGGATACAACGTGAAGCTAAAAAAAACACAAATGTTTATTATATATGTAAGCTACGAAGTTGTGACTCTTATATCGTCTGAATTACAAATTAATCTAAAATTAATTACAACTGCGACAATTCGAATAATGGTGACTCATTACTATTTGTACCGAGCATCAATTATATAGAAGAAAACATTTAATTATTTTCGTTGTGTTTTATATTAATAAGGTTTTATATGAAATTAATTTTTGTTTTTGAAGCTAGTCGTGGCGCAGTGGTACAAAGTATGACTGTAAAACCGACTGGTTGTGGATTCGATCCCCACTCGAGGAGATGAAATATTTACTTAAATTTATATTTCCATTTCTCCGCTCTGGTGTCGAGGCAAAGCGCGGCGTTGAGATCTGCCACTCAACAGGCAATGCCTCCAGAATTCGGCAGAAAGTGGGAAACGGAGTGTCTTATCACTAGGTTCCCTCTGCCTACCCTGCTGTGTGAGGGATACAGCGTAAAGCTGATTTATTTAATTTGTGATTTTATGTCAAAATCAAGCATATTTTGGCAAGTTATTTGTTTATTGTAAACACACTTAATTAGGGCTCCGTATCGCTATAGAAAAACAACGGAACTCTTATAGGTTCATTTTGTTATGTGTGTGTTAGGTTTACTTATATATTTGATATTATAGGTTTTGATTCCTAGAAGAAAAAAAAATCCTGCTTCTAAATTAACAAAAACGAAGAATATGAGTCTTTATGCATCTTTTTGCTGTATTTTATTGTTATCATATTGTTGTATAAGGTCAGTCGTGGCGTAGTGTGTGACTGATAACGCGACTGGTTGTGGGTTCGACCCCTACCCGAGGAAATTTATTTAATTTATATTTTATTTTATTCGCTCTGATATCAAGGCACTCAACACACAATGCCTCCTGAATTCGGCGGAAAGTGGAAAGCGAAGTGTTTTAACACTATGTTCCCCCTACCTACTCTGCTACATGCGGAACACAGCATGAAACTGAAAAAAAAAAACATTAATATTGGGGAACCAAATCAAAACAACCCCCTTTAACAAACATAAATATATTATATTAAGATACGACAAATCTAAAACCGAGTATGATAATTCACTTATATAAACAACAAAAATTATAAAGTCTCTTTAGCAAGCGTATAGCGTTTTAAAGAAATTTAGATTGGCTGTACTCGAGTCAGGTCTAAGAAGTTAATTAAGTTAGGACTCGTTGTTTTTGCGGTGGCGAAGACCGCGGCTAACCACCCGCTACGAACTACTTCACCTCTCTTAGTTACTTGAGTACGAATTAAAATGTAGAACTAACTAGATTCAAAGTAACTATTTAAAAGTCTGTTAAGTTCAATTAATGGAATGTAAGTGAAAATGTGCTGGCAAGGTATAATGGAATTCGATTTTCGTGCTCACTAACTCTTCACGCTGTATCCCGCATTTAGCGGGGTAGGCAGAGGGAATCTGTTGCTAAGACACTCTGTACCCCATTTACCGTTCTGAGGGCATAACGTGTTGAGTGGCGGAACTCAACACAGAGCGAAGAAATGAAAATATTAATCAAGTGGAAATCGAACCTGTGGCGTGTTTATTCACATTCTGTGCCCCTGCGCCACGACTGGCCTCACAGGTACTGTTTTGATACTTAATAGTTTTATGAGCAAAACGAAATACATATCACAGTGAGTTAAATTACGCAGGCGAGAAAAAGGCTTTTTAAAAAATTATTTATTTATTTAATTTTACAAAGAACCTTTCTGTATCAGAGCAAGTTGAAGACAAAGTATATTAATTTAAAAATTATATTATTGAAAATGGTTAACTAAGCAAATATATTAAACTCTATTGTTTGTTTCCACGAGCTGCAAGTGCGGCGTCAGGGGAATGTATCTTTACACGTTGTTAACTCCTCCCTCCTTAAGATGGAAGCTGGTCCTGCAGGTTCCTGAAGCGTCCTCGCTGCTGATTTTCTCCGGGACTCTGCGTAAATGCTTATAGATTTTCCACATAATAAAAATTATTATAAAAATGTATATAACGATCGTAGGCCAGCTGGGAACAGCCATGATAATAGGCCAATCTATTTCATCATCTTCTTCAAGAGTTTGAATACTATTTGCAAGTTGATGTATTGAATCGAGAGAGATATCTTCTAGGTGTATCTCATAGCGAACTTCATTTATAAAGAGTGAGTTTACTTTTGGTAGTGGTATAACTTCATTAATAGAAATAGTTTTAATATGCGTTCTTAAAGTTGTATTCATGACTTGAACTATACAATCGTCTGTTATGGTGATTAGAACTATTCCTGATATCCTTTGATATCCTGTTTTCAATCCACATTGAATCCTTATTACTTCTGTGTCTTGTAAAACCGCTAGCCATGACATCTCTGAGACCTTTTGTAGTTTTCCTAGCTTGAAATGTATACGTGCTTGCGTACAATTAGCCCTTTGATGTTTAATGAGAGCAATAATACAGTCCTCGGAATTCTCTATGCTTTTAATTTCAAGTGATTTGCAGAGTTGCATCCCTTCTGATATCTTTCTACATCCTTCGCTTAGGTATGCGTACCCTTCGTTACCAAGTACAAGGAACTTGGATTGGGGAATAATTGTTAGGTTATATTTATCAGGAATGGAATAAAGATGTACATAATCATATATCTCAGGAGCAATGGAAGGAATTTCTAGGATGAAAGTTAAGAAATGTTCTGTACTATATGCTTTCACCGTAATAGACTGCTCTATTTTATTTATATCAATAATATTAATCTCTGTAACTGTTTTAAAGGAATATATTCTTTGCAAATTTAATAACTCTAAAATTAAATTTCTAGGGCTTAATATACTAGGGTGCATTACACCTAACTTTGAAAACGTCATAGCATCTTCTAGTAACATTAACCTATCCAAAATAGACTGTAAACTAAAACCTAGTTGTACGTATATTTCTAGAAAATGCAATTGATTAATAAAAATATTAGAATGAAATGTAATATTCCTTAAGACAAATGTTAAACGATGTTGATTTTCATTTATTTTACTTAATTGATCTGAAAATTCATTTATTGTTGAATTTGCTAACGTTATTGAATGTCGCTGAAAGTTTTGAATACTATTAACTGAACTACGAATTTTATTAATTTCATTTTCAAATCTAATAGCGTCATTGTCGTCTAGATTTCCTGTTATAACTTTTACTACCGAACCTAATCCATTTAAAATACCACGCTTAACTCTAGAAGTCGGATTAAGAAACAATAACTTTTTATTAATTAAATCTAACTTATATTCTATTTGATCTCTGTAGGCTTTATGTATCCTCTCAGATGAAGTATTAACTTCTGCATTTTTAGTACTCGCATACAATGATATAAGTTCCTTAAAAGTAAACTGCAAATGAGTTATATTATAGGTACAAGCAAGGTTAAATGTATCGTTCTGTTTAAGAATTTGACCTTCTTTAAATAATAAAATTCCATGTGTATTATCTATAGGGTCTATGGTTATTTTGGCTCCTACCTGGAACACGAGGGCTCCAGTAATGAGGGACCTGAAACAAGATGAGGTCTTCGTAGCAACTTAAAACGAACTCTATTAGAAGTAGTGTTTGGATGATTATTTATAATCTCCGTTCTATTATTAGAGTGCAAATTTATTATTTTATACGGACCTTTGAAGTCTGGTATGGCTTTATCTCTGAGCGTCGTTTTAGCTACTTGCTCATAGACTGTTTCACCTACCTTATATTTTTTTCTTATGTTGTTCTTCTTTTCTTCTTTTTTCAATGTAACTATTTTGTTCTCAGTATTATTTACTTTGGTAACTACGTTTTTAACTAATGTCCTAGAATTTGTTGATCTATTGTCTACTATATATTTCGAACTGGGCGTTCTTTTAAGATGAAATTTCTTAGCTTGTCTGTCATTATCGTTATATTTAACTAATAAACTTTTATTTTCGTTATCTGTTTGGGAATAGTTAGTGGATACTAAGTTATCGGGTTCAATTATACTGATACCCATATTGTCAGTTTTTTCGTCAGTCTTTGATATGATAATGTTATGTCTGTCATTGTTGTCAGGCTCCATGTTAATATGATTATTATTACAAGGTACAAGAGGAACCTGTGCTACATTTTCATTAGTTTGTGCACCTACGTCTTGTAATAGTCGGTCAATTAAATTGTCATCTTTTTTATCATTAGAATTCACGGTCGATAAAGATTCTATACTATTTTGAAATAGTTTTGTCCTAGAAGGGGCGTCGGCATTTGTATTTTGTTTGCCCTTTTTATATATATTGTTATAGGGTTTTAATTTAAATCTAGATATGTTACATATGATTCGTCCTTCTGAATTGGAATTGATTACTGTGGTTATAAATTTTCTGTTTGTAACATTAATAATAGCAGCAGGGGATATTAATCCCTTAGACCAAACATAGTCATCGTAAATATAAAATCCGTCAGTATAATTTGTTTTTAACGTGATAAGTTTTTCACACTTTGGTTCTACTTTTATAAGTTTCTTAGGATAGTCGAAATAAATAGGTATGTCGGCTGTCGCTGTGTGTAGTATTTTATTTTTCAAATTAATATTACTAGATAATGATTTTAATAAATCTAAACCTATTAGTCCTTTGTATTTAGGATCGAATTCAAAAATAAGGAATTTATGAACAATATCACTATTAAAGATTGGGGGTAAGGGTAAGTTAACTACATGGCTATGCTGTGTTGTCGCATGAGCTGTTTTTATTTCAAATGGTTCATACTCTACACAATTTTGAAAAATAGAATTAAATATAACTTCTGGTGAAACAAGGGATCTAGAAGCACCTGTGTCAATTAAAAACTTACCTTTAAATTCGGGTAATTCTATGTAGGGTAAATGATCTCTATCTTGATTATTTAATTTTATTACCTCTTTACGTCTGGATCTCTGCCTAACGTAAAATCCTGTTGGTTACTTATTTCCTCGTTGACAGGTTCATAAGTATCCTGCTCGTCTGGTACATTATCGTAATACTCACCTGGGGTGTATTGAGAGTAATCATTGAACTGCTGTTCCTGTGGCTCGTCAGTGTAGAAAAGCTCTTCCACTGCGAACTGTGGCTTCTCGGGCTTATTTGTTGACCTCATAGTCACGTCCGATACCTTTTGGGGTGTATTTAATTGTTGTTGAGGAATGTTACCTCTATTATTCATAGACGGTCTATAATTACCTGAGGGTTGTCGATTTTTCCACGGTAGCATGGACTGAATCCACTGTTGACGTTGTTCTGGCGTCCAATTATTTTGCTTAGGGGTAAAGTTTGAATTTACGTGCATAGGGGGATTGTTAAATTTAAATTGCGAATTTGAAAATGGAATAAAATTTCTATGATTTTCTTTAACCTTACTTTGTGAGGTTGACATATTAAAATTATTATTAAATCTATTGTATGTGAGCCTAGCTTCCTCCTGCCTAGCGGCTACGATAGCTAGCTCTAACGTGGTAGGCCTAGCTAGACGTACACCTATAGAAATTTGGAAGTCTAGTTGGTTTGTATACTGTTCTATAACCATGTTTTCATAATATTCTTTATTACTATGATTTCCTACAGATAAAAGGGTATCGAGCATATCTCGAAGGCGTTTACCAAAAGCTTCGGCGTCTTCATTTTTATTACAACGCGTTCGAGTTAGCTCTTGCATAAGTTGAATTTCATTTCTAGGTTCACCTAATCGTCTAATCAAAGCGCGTTTAATAGCGTCCCATGAATCGAGAGACTCTTCGTATGCTATCGCATCTATTGCGGCTCCACTGAGTCTACTTTTAGTTAAACAAACAATAGCGGGGTGGTGTTTCGCTGTGCCCTCTATAAATCTTAATATATTATCTACTTCTCTAATATAAAAATTTAATGTTTTTGTATTACCATCATATCGTGGCATAAAATCTGAAATTAGCTTAAAACTAGAATTGTCGCAATTTTCAAAAGACATTTTATCTTTTAATCACGAATAACTTATTTAATAAAATAATTCAAATAATTCACTTTAATATATTATTATTTATTTATTAAAATAATTCGATTTCATTCAAAATTATTATATTTATTTAATTATTATTTAATTATCAATTATTAATTCATAATATTATTTCATATTTATTATTTCATAATAGTAAATGTCTAACGCGATTCGAGCTATATAGACAGATACATTAAAATAGTACGGAAGGAAATATAGCAAAGGAACTTGGATAACAAGAGTACTCACCAAAGAAACCTCTGCATCTCCAACCGGGACTCAACTGCTTGGCAGAACCTCCGATGCTTAGGGTGCTCCGCTGGTCTCGCCTTCGTAGATTCTTCTTCTTAATAGATCGCGGTAATAACGATTGAAACCGTTCGCTGGCTTTAAGAGTTATATTATAGCCAAACGCCGCGATCCTACCGACTGCGCCAGTTGAATTACGCAGGCGAGAAAAAGGCTTTTTAAAAAATTATTTATTTATTTAATTTTACAAAGAACCTTTCTGTATCAGAGCAAGTTGAAGACAAAGTATATTAATTTAAAAAATATATTATTGAAAATGGTTAACTAAGCAAATATATTAAACTCTATTGTTTGTTTCCACGAGCTGCAAGTGCGGCGTCAGGGGAATGTATCTTTACACGTTGTTAACTAGTGTACTAATTTTTTATATTTGGAATTTTATGTATAGAGCACATTGATATTTGTACAGTTTAACCAAAGAAGTATCTTCTATCTTTTTTTTAGACTTATTAATTCTAGAGCATCTCAAAAATAATAAAAAAAATAAAAAAAAAATAATCAGTTTCACGCTGTATCCCGCGCACAACAGGATAGGCACTGTGAACCTAGTGTTAATACACTCCGTTCCCCATTTTCCGCCGAGTTCTGGAGGCATTGCGTGTTGAGTGAATCGATCCTCCGAGTAAAAATTGCACTTTTGATATATTTTTTACTGTGAATCATGATATTTCTTTAAAACAAATCCAATATACATTGTATAGGTATACTCGTATTCATATAAAGGTACTTTTAAAGTAAAATATTCGTAATACAGTATTTTCCTAGTCCATTCAATGTTAACAAAATCTAAATTCTTGGGGCGTACGGTCTAGCATTTCTCATTTGCTGGAGCATACCTGCGTGTAGTTTAGAATGGATGTGAATGTTTTAATAATTCAGATAGAAATACATTTTCAAACTGGTACTCTACAGCCAGAAATTTCGGTTTTATTACTAAACGTACATATTAAACACAATGTGAGAATTCCTCTTATTCTTTAGAATTTCTATGCAATTTAATTGTAGAAAGTTTAATTTATGGCCTCTGGTGTGGAAGATGGTGTCGATCCAGTATTTTTTCAAGAACTTTATGTTATGACGATTTTTTCAAGTATTTTCTAGTATAATTTATAATATAAGAGACCAATAAATACAATAACAAAAAAAATCTGCTTCACACTGTGTTGCGCGCACACAGCAAGGTAAGCATGCGAAACCTAGTGTCAAGACACTCCGTCCTCTGCTTTCCGCTGAATTTTTTTAAAGCATAGCGTGCTGAGTGGCCTGAATTTAAATGAATATATTAATAAATAATAATACATTTCTTCGAGGATCGAACCCACAATCGTTGCGTTACAGTTACCTTGTGTCCCTGCGTGACGACGGCCTCACTATAATAATAATAGTATAATAACTAATTGATTAAAACGACGCTCAAGTCTCTACATTCAATATAATTGCATCTTACAATATTGCAGTAAATGCATTTCTTTATATAAAAAAATATTAATTTTAACCCTTAAAGGCTATATGGGTGTAAAAACACCCAAGTCGATTTTGTTTTTAGTCTCTACATTCTTTAATTTTTGTCTCTTTGCACTTTTATGTTTCCTCTTGAATTGTGTGTGGCCATTGAAAGCGCGAGAGAAGTGGTTGTTCTCATGCGAAATTTTTACCACACGCTTACCCCCCGGGTGTATCTTCACCCATAATAGTCATTGTGTCCTATTGATTAACAACGTAAATGTTGACCTGTCTAATGACTTTATTGAATTATATCAGCTTCACGCTGTATCCCGCACACAGCAGGGTAGGCAGAGGGAACCTAGTGTTAAGACACTCCGTTCCCCACTTTATGCCGAATTCTGGAGTGGCAGAACTCAACGCCGCGCTTAGCCTCGACACCTGAGCGAAGAAACGGAAATATAAATTTAAGTAAATATTTCATCTCCTCGAGTGGGGATCGAACCCACAACCAGTCGGTTTTACACACTCTCACACTTCGTGCCGCTGCGCCACGACTAGCCTCAATGGCCTGAATTACACATGGAAAATGGTGACTTAGCATGCAAAAATAGGAATGTTTTTTACATTATGAGTCCACGATAGTAGTATCTACAAAGCTGTACTAGCATCTGCCGACGAGCCGACTGACTTAGAGAACTTATTAGAAGAAGATATTCATCAAGATGATCTCCGAAGTGTTGACGATTTAGAAGAACTTCTGTCTTATCTCTACGAGAACACTTTGTAAATGAAAGTAGAAAAAAATATTTAAAAATGACTAAGAACCTAAAGGTCCCCTAAGAATGTAAACTTAACAGAAATTAAAACTTTGATTTGTATTTGGATTGTTTTTTTATATAAAAAGGAAAACATTATGGTCCTCTCTTTTATAGGCAGATGTTTAAGTCATATTTACAAATTTATTTTATTCCAAGTTTTTTACAAAAATATATACAAGTAACTACATATATTTATTAACATAGATCCAAAATAACTGGTAAAAGTAAGTTGTTTATAATTTCTTACAATTAATTACTGATTTTATGACTTTTAAAAATAAAGTGTTTTTACAATCTTTATATTATTATTGGGTTATGTAATTCATTATAGCTCTTAAGGGTTAAAGCACATTAGATAACTTTATTAGAACACAATTTTCTAAAGGTCGTTAACAGAAAAATATAAGAACATTATAAAAACAAATCATCGTTATGATATTTTACACCGAATCAACTACTATTTTGAATTTTTGTGTAAATACTGCGGGTTACTGCAGGCGAGGTCTGGAAAGTATTAAAAATTCCTGCATTTATTAAGCCAGTTGATGGATGTACGTTCCGATTTTTTTAGAAAACGAATTTAACATATACTGGCTTTGACCTGAATAGGGCTGCATAGTGCCGCGTTCCAACGTTCACAAGTTTTACCCAAATTAACATATGCACAATATTAAATCCTGTTTATGTTTTGACGTTACGATAAAAAGGTAAAAATTGACAAATTTGTTTGAATAAATAAGTTCGTATAAAAAGGTTGTCTCGCATTTTAAAATTCTGTATATTTTTTTTAAGTTCCAGGATTTGAATGCATACCTTTGGGTAAACTTCCAGCGTTCAAGTAAATAAAATATTCTTCCTACGCTAGATTTAATAAGAAATTTCAATATTCTTACGTATATTTGATACACCAATAGCGATACAATATGAGAAGAACGTATCATAAAATATAAGACATTTCCCTTCCTTATTATCATGCCATTCTTACAATTTAAAGCATAAGTAGACAAACTCTAGTTATAAGCAATGCAATGTGGCCATTTATACACGACGTTTTTTACTGCATCTATTTTTTAACGCGCGTTTTTAAGAAGATTGTACGCGTTTGTAGTGCTACAAACGCAAGTAGAGCAGCTTCGTACGCGCTTTTGTATCGGTAAAAACGCGCGTGGAACTCGCTTCAAAAAGAGAAAGCTGCGTAGAAAGTGGGAAGTGGATGTTTTCATAACGGAAATACAAAATCTTCCGCCTATGTAGAATTCACGTTTATCGCTTACAAAGATACGGTTGCAGCACGTTTTTATCGTGCTGTCTGAGAATTTGTAGAAAAGAAAGAAGTGCAAGCACCTCGTTTTATTTGCGTTTGCGTTTAAGTGAATTTCTTCAATATCCTTGCTCTGATAAGCATGGCGTTGAGTTACGCCACACAATATTTTAAAAAATTGGGCAAAGAGTGTAACGGGTGACATAACACTACTTCCCCTCTGCTTACCCCATTTTATATGGTAAAGCATGGTAAGCAAAAAAATCATTATTCAAAATTTGCATCGTATCAACATCATGTAAACGGCGTTCCGCGCCCCAAGTGGCGGACGGGTAATATTGAGCAATAAATAACAACAAACAGGCCACGTATATTGCAACGGAATAGTACAGGAATAACGGAATTAGAACTGTTATTAGCGATGAACTAAACTCGTTACTAATTTTGTCTGACGTAAATTAGCTTATATGCTAATGTTATGTGACATCTGTGATGCATTTAGAAGTTTAATGTCGTTGAATTTGAATGTTATAATTACATTTTATTTTTCAGCTTCGCGCTGTATCCTCATGTAGCAGGGTAGGCAGAGAGAGCCTAGTGTTAAGACACTACTTCATACTGCCGGAGATTTGCCGGTATTCTGGAGACATTGCGTATTAAGTAGCGGACCTTAGTGTCGCGGTGGTGTCTCGACACCAGAGCGAAGAAAGATAATATTATTATGTCGTGTGGGAATCGAACCCACAACCTGTCGCGTTCTGTCACACGCTTGTGCCTCTGCGCCATGACTGGCCTCAACAAAAGTATAATTGATACTGATCTTAAAATTATATCCTAATTGTTATCTAATAAAGATATTTTTTTATATATCTATGTACATATTATTTATTATATGTGTAGATTAAAAAAAAATACTGGACGATATTGTACATCGCGGTTTATCTTCGCAATTAATTTATTACCCCGAGTGGGAGTGGAACCCACTACTGTTATATTTACAGTCGCCTGCCTGTACTTTACCGTTGCGCCACCGAGTCCTCTATTGACTATACGAGCTATTTTTTGCCAATAAATTCAACACTTATTTCAGAGGTTTTTAAGACAAATGAAGAATAAAACGAATTATCCATAACAACATTAATGCAAATCTTTTATTTTAAAAAGCATCACCCAAAAAACTATTAAAAATAAATATAGCACCATCAGAAAAAAAATGTATCACTAAGCTCTAAGTGGTATAATCTTTTTACCATAAAAAGCACTTCACATCGAAATTATGATCATTTCGTATAAAAACCGCGATGGAGGCGGCGAGCCACTCCGCCACCGTCATTATCAAAAGGAGTATTCCTTCTCTGAAAATTGGGTAATCGACGCCCAGCAGGGCTTAGTACCTACTTTTGATATCGCCTTGAGTGCTGCGGTGTCACAAGCATTGGTTAGATTATATATTTTTTTTAAGTTCGTTCTATTGTTGAAAAAAATTGCATCACGCTATATCCTGTTCACAGCAGGGTAGGCGGAGGGAACTTAATTTTAAGGCACTACGTTCTATAATTAAATAATTAAATAATAAGACTATTTTTTTACTGTTAATTTTAAAAGTTAATTTATTAAGTTATAATAATACGTACGTACCAAATATATGTAGTAAATTTAAAGGCGGCTTTTTGTTAAACTACAAACATAGTACTTTAAAATTCGTATTGTATGTAAGTCCACACTGCCTAAAGAACCGTTAACGATTAAATTGACACGATCTGAGCATATACCAATGTACCCATAATAAATTATTTTTAAACAATATAAGCCCGTTATGTATAAATTCTTCATGATAAAGTTGAAAAGCATCTGATTACTGACTAAAAAATACTTATAAATATTAAGAAACTAAAAAATATAAGAAAACTATTATCTAGCTCTATCAAGACAAAGCACGGCGTTGAGTTCCGTCACTCAATATGCTATGTCTCGAATTCAGGCGGTGACGGAGTTTTTAACACTGAATTCTAATTCTCTGATTACCATGATTTTTAATAAAAAGTATCCTATTATATCCTTTCTAATTAATACCTCTAGAAATATGTGTACAAAGTTTCATGAGAATCAGTTGAGTAGTTATAGCGTGAAATCGTAACAAACAACTTTTATTCACATTTTATAATATAAGTAAGATTATTGTTTTTGTTTATATCGCGACCATATTCTACATAATATATTTGTATCAAAATTTGTCAATCTTTATTAAAAACATTATTTTTAATAGAAAAAACGTCTTAATTTTTTAACTTAGGCACAGATTAACTTTCCTAGTAAAAATTCTATCGATACAACTTTTCCAATACCAATAAAAGTCTAAAGATGCGAGACGGATCGGTTTTATTTACATCACAAGTAAATATAAGCGTGCCCTTTATTGAGTAGAGGAACCTTATAAATATAAATGCAATACATATGAAGTTTGAGGCCGTCGTATAAATACATTTTATCAGCTTCACGCTGTATCCCGTACATAGCGGGATAGGAAGAGAACACCTGGGAACCTGATGTTAAGACAATCCGATTCCCACGTTCCGTCCAATTCTCGAACGCCGCGCTTTGCCTAGTGATCAGACTAAAGAAAACAAAATATTAAATATTTTACTGAAAATGAATCGAACCCACAACCGTCTCGGTTACAGTCGCCCTTTTGTGCCCGTGCGCCACGACGGCTTTTTTATATTATATAAATAACATACGTTATTTATATAAATAACATATATTTATATAAATAACATATATTTGTTATTATATGAGTATTTACATAGCGTGGGCGATATCAAAGAAGTATAGTCAAAAATATATAGCGGCCTTCAGCCCAGTATACTGAAGGTTGCGTTGTATTTGGAAGTTAAATATTGATATACAAAAAATGTTAATACATATAATAAATATTATACATTCTAAAGGTATAATTTTGACGTTTTTTTTTATTTAGCCCTCATAGGAGTGATAATATAAGCTCATTTTTATATAAGAAATATTGTGCCAATTTCTTGCTACCTAATACCAATTTTTACAGTCAAACCACGGTCTGTACATATTTAAAAAAAAACCGGTTAAGTGCGAGTAGGAGTCGCCCATCGAGGTTACCGTACTATTTTCGGTATTGTATGTTTTGGTCAATGGGAAGAACAAATTCTAAAAGCTTACAAACTTAAGTTTGCATGGCATATGCACTCATTTTGTATGAAATCAAGTACAAATATAAGTTGGTAACGATTTTTTTCTATGAAATACCGCAACTTTTCCTTCATCTTTGCTATAAGATGTTACTTCCTACCAAACTCCAAGATTGTGAGTTCACAGGAAGTACTCTGTAAGTTTTGATTCCTATGCGAGTTTTGATAATTTGCGGAAATTTGCTGCATAGATGGCATACAACGACGTATCTTTTGATTGTGTTGACTTAGAAGTTAGATTTTTTCTCAGTTCCAATATACAATAGACCTGAGTATTGAATAGGTTTCAGTTTAATACCTCCATGCGTTCCTGAGAAAAAAGGTCTTGACAAACGGACGGAAAATAAAGTGGTCTTGTAAGGGTTACGTTGTTTCTTTTCGAGGTACGGAATTCAAAAAATTGAAATATAATAAATAAAACCGGTTTAGTGTGAGTCGGTCTCGCCCACTGAAGGGTCCGTACCTATTATAGGATTGTAGGTCAACAGGAAATACAACTTATAAAATTTTACAAATTTAAATATGCGGACGTATGCACTTAATTTGTATAAAATGAACTGCAATTTTAATATTGTAATTATTTCTTAGTATTATATATGTTTTCACTTTTTGGATATTTTTTCTTTATTTTTACTGTAAGTTTTCCCATCTAACAAAATTTCATAACTATTAGTCGACGAGAAGTATCGATGCATACTATTTAGAAGCTTAACTTTTTCTGTGCTTCCAGAGACCATAGACTTCAATATTTGTTATTAATTTCTGCTTGATACCGTCACGCGATCTCGAGATAAATGACAAACACAAAAACAGACAACAAAAAAAAATCCTGTAAGGTTTCCGTATTTACCTTTTGAATTACGGAACCCTGAAAACGAATAACCAGTATCAGGAAGCTAAGAAAGTTAAGCATTAAGATGAATTTAAAACGGAAGTATTTCAGCTTATTTCTTTTGTTTTACATAGATAGTTACAGCAACAAAGTGAATGTAAACCAACAAACTAAAGTTCCTCCCTTTCTTTGTTCTGAATGTTCGAAATAAAACAAATTCTCTAAATGTCTCGTTTTGAGAAAATATGAAATGATTTTTTTAAACGTAACCGACATCCAAGAATTCCCATTTTTTTTCCCCGGCGTCTATCCACTTCCCACAATATGTAGGCTAAAGTTGTTTTCATTCACGTTTCTATAAAAAGCGACGGAGCTAACAGCGCGCTCATTTTGCAAATTGTTTCATAGTAGGCACAACAGAAAAAAAGGAAGTCGCTCTCCATAGTAAACGGAAGTTTCATAATGTATTTAGTGAATTGAGGGAACGGTGGGATATAATCGGCCTCAAAAGTTGTTATCGTGTTAATAATTTTTTTTTGGTTATAGTTGCTAAATTTGAATTTTAGTTTAGTTTCTCTATTTTGTGAAAACCTAGTTAAAATGTATGCGAAAGAATTTATTAATAAACATATAGCTTACTAGTGGGCGCGCGCGGCTTCGCCCGCTTATTTGGACACTTAGGGGTGAATTCTAAAAAAATCACAAAACACGTGTTCAAAAAAATATTTTTAACAGTCTGAATTATTTTTTTTTATAAAAATCAGATTTAAAGATTTTTCCATACAAACTTTCAACCCCTTATTTGCACCCTTAGGGGGTGAATTCTAAAAAACCATGAAACACGTGTCCAATAAAATGTTTTTAAGAGTCTGAATTTCAAATTTTATAAAAATCGGTGCCGATTTAAAAAAAAATCCATACAAACTTTCAACCTCCATTTCATCCCTTTAGGGTTAAAATTTTTCAAAATCCTTTCTTAGTGGATGTCCAGAATATGAAAATAAACAACTGCCCAAATTTCACGTTTCTACCATCAGCGGTTACGGCTCTGCGTGCGTCTTACCTCAGTCAGTCAGCACAAGTCCTTTTATATATATAGATAATAATATGTCTATCCCTAAATCAAATTAAATTAAGTTAAATCAAAATGTTATTTTTATATAATATTCTTTTCATAGTCGTCCTGGCTCGGTGACACAAGGATATAACCGTAAACGCCACGGTTGTAAGTTCGATTCTTACTCGGAGAAATAAAATATTTAATACTTTCATTTTCTCACTCTGGTGACGAGACAAAGCGCGGCGTTAAGTTCCTCTTCTCACACGCATGGCTAAGAATTTGGGGGAAAGTGGGGAACCGAGTGCCTTAATATTAGGTTCGGAAGTGTTCCCTCTTTCTATCATATTGTATCTGGCTAAGTATGATAAAGGTAAGGCTTAAAAATAAATATTTTTTCTTAACTGGGCCATTACAAAGCACTTAGAATAGTCAAGTTACATTAAAATGTCAGTAGTGTCAGTCCTACAGAAAGCTAACAAACACCACCTAGCTAAATGCGATAAATACGTAAATATAATATAAAATATAAAAACCAGCTTATAAATATAGGGAATATAATGATAAGACACTCCGATCCCCGTTTTCCCCTCAATTTTCAAGACAGCAAAAGTTGAGTGGTGGAACTTAACGCCGTATGTCTTGTTACCAGTGCGAAGAAATTAAAATAAATAATTCCCTTGAGTCAGAATCGAACCCACATTCGTCACGATTAGTCAGAATGAAAAATATCAGTTACTAATAATGTAATTATCGCTGGCGACCCCGATAAGGACAAAGCGTTAAGCTAAAAAAAAAATTTTAACAGTGACTAAGACATCAGTCTCCGAGAAATGGTTATTTCCATTTTTTTCTTTGCTTACTTCATTAATTTATACAATTCCGTTTTTCACTTTACGGCGAATTCTCGAGCTGCGTATTAAGTGATGGGACTCAACGCCGCGTTTTGCCTCAGCACGCAGAGCGAGGAAATGTGAAATGTATGTGTGTAAAATTAAATAGTTCAATTTCCCTAATGGGAATCGATCCCATAACACTCATGCTTTTACAATCGTAAGTCTTACCACTGCTTTACGATGGTCTCCATTTAATTTTAAAATTTTAGAAAGAGATTTAAAAATGTTTAGCAAAAGAAATAGTTAAAGAAAAAATAAATATCTTTCACATCATAGAAAAAACTAGTAACTCAAGCGAAGTTAGTGCGGCCGCTTCTTTTTAATCTTTCCATTAACTTTGTGATATCTTCTAACTGCAAGACAGGAAAAACAACGATATCTGTTACGGAGATTACGTTTGTTGAAATTAAAATCTAAGTGTACTGACTTCTTTATTATTAAAGATTTGTTTTTATATTTGACTAGCGACCCACTCGCGGCTTCGCCCGCTTAAACTACTGAATTATTTATCTAATATACTGAATAGCGTTCCTTAAACAAACGACACAAACAACAGAATACTTAAATGGTAAAAATCATAAACAACGTAATAGGTAGTCTACCTATTATTCTTCTATGTAAAAATATTTAAACGAAAGATTGATGAACGAAAGATTGATGATTGATGATTATTTAAAGAGCTCCAAAATATGTGCAATTGTTTCTAAACCTACTTTACTAAAGAGCTAGCATTGAAGCATTCTCTAGTCCAGCTCCTTTCTTCTGGCGCTGGGGAACGGCATCAAGGCCATCTGGCCGTGGTCTCGAGCAGCAACCATCAATATGGGTGCATCGTTAGGGAGCCCTTTGGCCCTAGGAATGTGTACCTGCCCTAGACCAGATACAGAAAGAGTTTTTTGGTGGGAATGGAAGGATAATCAAATGTCACCTGAGCGGTAAGCTCAGCCAGTTGAGACACTCAGTCAGGAGGACCAACTTAAGGCCGTGCGCTGGGATGTCATCGGTATGTAATTCGCAGAGGGCAAGTGATAAAATGCTGCACTCTCACGAAAAATGTCCTATCAGGTAGTGCCGGCCCTGAGCACTTTATGTGCTACGTCGAGCGAACGAACTATTACACTCTCCTTTCGGTTAATCGCTGCTGCACCGTAGTGACCCGCTCTGGCCACCTGCAGAGTGGTTGAGTGTCCGCTCGCCAAACTATTTGCTTCGTGGTGCTGGAGAAGTGGGAGGAATAACTTGTCGAATAACTTCGCCATCGCGCTAATGAGCCTTAGGTAACATGAACAGGCCCTCCTTCTATGCCCGGGGGAAAGGAGCCAGGCGGCCGTGGCGGATGCACTTTTATAAGCAAACGACACGTGGCGAGCGTCGAGCCATATATGCGCCATAGCGCAGCAAACACTTTTAGTAATGTAATTTTAAATCTGTAGCTTCAAAAGTACTTATTAAAATTAAAAACACTAAATGACAGTTTTTATGTACATTAAATGGTCAATATTAATATTAATTATGCTGTGAGTAAGGGATAAATGAAACATAAGTCAAGACAATTAAAAACGGACAGACGGACAACAAAGTGATCCTATAAGTAGTATATAGTTATGAATGTGGTTAATACCTATTTGTAATTGCTTACTTTTGAAATCATTCAGTTATTTATGCCTTCAGCTACTATTTGAAACTACCTTGCTAAAAGTATTTATGTTAAAATTGCTTTTTGTACATATGTCATGTGTTCACATGTGAGTAGAACAAAACTACTAAAATCCATGTAACTGATTAATAAAAGTAGTTTTATTTAATATTACTAACACAATATTTATTTATAGTGGCAACAACATGTCAATAAACACAAAATACGTACATTTCGTAAAGAATTACGAATATCACTCACGTAAGAGCCAATGTTATGAATTACCTAAACCTTAAAAAAAATATTAATATAATTAAATTTAAAAAATTAAAAAAAATAAAAAAATAAAAAAAATAAAAAAACACGTTATTTATTTATAACACGTTATTTATTTATAACTCGTTATTTATTTATAACACGTTATTTATTTATAACACGTTATTTATTTATAACACGTTATTTATTTATAACACGTTATTTATTTATAACACGTTATTTATTTATAACACGTTATTTATTTATAACACGTTATTTATTTATAACACGTTATTTATTTATAACACGTAATAATAATAATAAAAAAAGAAAATTTTACGTTTTTTTAAAAAAAATAAAATAACTATTTATAATAATAATACTATAAAAAATAATACAAAAAAAAATAAAAAAGGGAAAAAAGGAGTTCGGAGAGTTCGGAGAGTTTGGAGAGTTGGGAGAGTTCTTAATAAAAATATAATAATGTTTTTATTCTGCTAAAATTTCTTTATACTCCATAAACTATTACTATGGTAATATGTTTTTCCAATTTCTGTCACGTAGTTAATACTCTACCTAACGGTGATCCGCATCAAAATCCGTTGGGTGGTTTTGAAGAATAAGAGTTAGAAAGGCCAGACAGAGGCGGAAGGCTTTCTTATTTTATAATATATAGAGACAGAGATAAGACAATGTTTTATTCTATACAGGCGGCAGATTTCTTATGATTTATAATCTTTTTTTTTTTTTTTTTTCATGGAAAAGGACAAGGCAAACGAGCATTCGGGTCACCTGATGGTAAGTGATTACCGCCGCCCACGGCCCCGTGCAACACCAGAGGAGCTACAGGTGCGTTGCCGGCCTTTAAGATGGAGATAGACGCGCTTTTTGAAGGTACCCATGTCATATCGACCTGGAAACACTGCCGCGGGTAGGTCATTCCACAGTTCCGTGGTGCGTGGAAGGAAGTTCCTACAAAACCGCACAGTAGTGGATTGCCACGTATCCAGATGGTGTGGATGATATTTTAGCTTATGTCGTACTGTGCGGTTAGAAAATTCGGCGGCAGGTAACAGGTGAAACAGTTCTTCAGAACACTCCCCATGATAAATGCGATAGAGAACGCACAGCGAGGAAACGTCTCTACGCAAAGCCAAAGTATCAAGCCTTTCACAGATTATTGGGTCCCCAATGATTCGAATGGCTCTGCGTTGTATGCGATCAAATAATTCAAGCTGATACTGGGGTGCACCAGCCCAGAGATGAGAACAGTACTCCATATGAGGCCGAACCTGGGCTGGGTGTTTTGGTGTGAAGTACCGTCTCGCTCTGTTGATGACCCCCAGTTTCTTCGAGGCCAACTTGGCCTTGCTTTCCAAATGATCGCGATACTGGCAGTCACTCGAAACATTGAGGCCCAATATACTGATACTGGGCGCTGCTGTAAGGGGAATGTTCTGAAAGACTGGTGATACGATGAATGGGTTTTTTTTTGTGGTTAACGCGCAAACTTGTGTCTTCAAGGGGTTAAACTGAACTAGGTTCCTTTCACCCCATGAGGAGACATTGTTGAGGGATGCCTCAACGGAAGACACAAGTTTATTTCGGCACTGTTTGGCGTTTTCCCGAGAAAGACTCGCTCGGCCGTTGTAAACAGCGTCCACCGTGCTATCATCTGCATAGCAATGAATGCTAGAATCCTCTAACATGTCATTGATATGCAGAAGAAACAGCGTAGGGGACAGCACGCAGCCTTGGGGAACGCCAGCGTTCACGGGCATATGTTTAGAGCAAAAACCGTCGACAGCGACCTTGATGCTGCGCCCAGTGAGAAAGCTGGCGATCCACTTGCATAAATTCTCGGGAAGCCCATAGGATGGAAGTTTAGCCAGGAGCGCCTCATGCCACACTCGATCAAAGGCCTTCGCCATGTCCAAACTAACTGCCAGGCCCTCTCCCTTGCTTTCAATAGGCGCAGCCCAGCGATGGGTAAGGTAAACCAGAAGATCACCGGTTGAGCGACCATGGCGGAAGCCATATTGTCGGTCATTAATCAATCGGTGATCCTCTAGATAAACCAAGAGCTGGCTATTGATAATGCTCTCCATGACTTTGGAGAGCAGGGAGGTGATAGCAATAGGCCTGTAGTTAGATGGATCGGAACCATCGCCTTTCTTTGGGATCGGGTGGATAAGAGCGCTCTTCCATGTGTCTGGGACAATGCCGACTGAGTAAGAGTGCCGAAACAAACGCGTTAGCACCGGTGTCAGCTTAGGAGCACAGGAACGGAGCACTAAGGGAGAGATGTCATCTGGCCCGCTCGACTTGTGGATGTCCAAAGAGGACAGAGCTCGCCTAACAGCTGTTTGGTTAAACTTAACCTCAGGCATTGAGCTCTGGCACCGCGGGATGGTCGGCGGCGTTGTTCCTTGGTCATCCAAAGTCGAGTTTGAGGCAAAGAGAGCGCCCAGGAGATCGGCTTTCTTTTTTGCCGTGTGGAACAAGGTGTCATTTCCCGTGCGTAATGGCGGAAGCGAAGGCTGGCTAAAGTTGCCAAGTGCCGCCTTTGAGAGCGCCCAGAACTGATGAGTTCCGGACGGGAAGCTCTCAAGCTTCTCGCCAATTTTGGCGATATGCTCGGACCTTGCTCTGGCAATTTGCCGCTTAAAGAACCTAGAGGCTCGGTTATACTTCCTTTTTGAGGTTTTCACCTCCGGATCCTTAGTAACCAGTGCCTCAGCCCAGATTTGATATGCCTCGCGTTTGCTAGAGGCAGCAAGCTGGCAAGACGTATCAAACCAAGGCTGTGACTTGCCACCGATTGGCACTACAGTGCTAGGAATATAAAGTTCCATGCCCTGCAGAACCACATCGGCAACAGCAGCGGCACAGGTACTAGGATCATCAGAAGAGAAGCAAACCGGCCCCCAAGGATAAGATGAGTAAAATGTACGCATCCCATCCCAATCTGCCGACTTGTAGTGCCAGACGCGACGAGTTGCGGGTGATCTGCAGCTGCCGCGCTTAATGGGCACGACACTCCGTACCAGACAGTGGTCAGAAGACCCCAAAGGGGCATCGACGACAACCTGGTACTGTTCCGGATGTGAAGTCAGCAGAAGGTCCAATAAAGAGGCATTGTGGTTGTCCACGTCCGGGAGTCGCGTAGGCGACTCAACCAATTGGGACAAACCGTTCGCCATAGCAAGATCAAATGCAGCCCTCCCCGCGTGGTCGGTGGTGCGAGAACCAAGCCAACTGGCATTGTCCGCGTTAAAATCGCCAAGTATCACGACCTCAGCGGAGAGGATCTGTGAGAGCATATCGTCGATAGCCGATTGAATGTGCTCCATGAGCCGATCCGTTTCTGCATTACCACTGTGGGACCTGTAAAGGCATGCGTAGACTCGGGCACGATCGTCCGAGTCAACACGGAGCCAGATGGTAGACAGGTCCCGACCTTCAAAATGGGCAAGACGACGGAAACTTAGGTCCTCCCTTACGAACACAGCGACCCCGGCATGAGGCATAAAATTATGTTCTATTTTGTAGCCGGGGTATTGGAGATAGGCTGTGTCGCTCGGTCGGGCAATTTGAGTCTCCGTCAGGAATAACAAGGCCGGCCGTGCCGTCTCGAGATGGTGGTGGAAGGCATTCAGGTTGGAACGTAGACCCCTGATATTGCAAAAGTCCACGTTAAGCGTGGAGGGGGTTGCCGTGGAGCGTACGTCTCGTTTGCCCTGTCTATTGCGCGGTACTGTGCCCTCCCCAGAATTCGAAGGGCGGCCTGAGTTTTGAGACTCCAGCACCGGAGGAGCTGGTACCCTCCTGGGGTAGTTTGTCTTTGAGTGCCGCTATCATATTCCAGGGAGGGGTGGGGGTTGGGCTCCGGAGCCCGGCATTACCTGATGCGAAACGCAGTGGCATAAAGCCACTACTTAACGCCGGTTTTAAATGCCGGGGGTGGTATTGATCCGGTCGAGTCTGCCCATGCATGTTGCCATTGCTGGCGACGTGACTCTGCCACACGTACTTTAGTCGCCTCTTACGACACCACCAGTACCAGGGTGATCCTATTCTAAGCCGGGATCACGCGGCTAAAATCTATAGAGAAACTACACACCCTTTTTATGCTTTCACAATAATACATATATTTTGAGATGTCCCTCTGCCCTTCGATGGCGGGTCTGTTCTTGCACATTTTCCTTTGAAAATTAGTGGCATAACTGTAACAGTTACACATGGTATCGTAAACTTTTTTGTAGATATTGATGTCTTCTATAAAATTTTAGTAAATTACTTTGCTCTATTGTCAATAACTTCCACAGCGTACGCGATATAAGGTTTTTTTGGTATTTTTTTATACGTTAATCGCCTAATTGTAAAAGAATTTTCCAAATCGGCCCCGTAGTTTCAGGGCCTATTCAATTCAAATAAAGAAACAAAACACCTAATCGGTTGTCTTCATAATGTTAGTGATATCGATGCAACTTCCCCCCCACTCTGCAGAGTCACTCGCTATGGTGCGCGAGGCTACACTCCGTATTTTTTATGAAATAATAATTTCATGATTTTCTTTAGAGTGATATTTTTAAATTCGTTATATATTTTGAATGGATTGTCCGATTTTGTTAATGTAAAAAGTACTTTAAACATATTGAAATTATCTTTAATAAAATATCATTTAATAGAATAAGGATTAATGCAGAGGTATGAATAAAATGGTTTGATTATTGCCGGCACTTTCATCAACTTATAAAATATAAAAATGTAGTTATATTGTCATAACTATAGTAGTTGGACATATGGTATCGCGGACTTTTTTATAGATATTGATGCGTTCTATAATACTGTAGAACATTATTTTGTTCTATCATCAATAGTTTTCGCAGCGCACGCGATGATAAAAATTTTTAGATCAATTTCTTCACACCTTGGGTTACATTATTGCATTTTTCTTAGGGATCCCTATTTTTTTTGAAAATGTAATATAGCCTATGTGGGACGGTGAAGATGCAGCTCTCTAATAGCGAAAGAATTTTTAAAATTGGTCCGGTAGTTGTCGTGTGAAAACAATACAAACATACATACATACATACATACATACAAAAATACAAATCTTACCTCTTTATAATATTAGTAAAGATGAAATTTTTAAAATCAAATTAACATTTGTTTTTTTAGGTTCACACTGTATCCCGCTAGTAGTAGGGTAGGTAGAGAGTACCTGAGAACATAGTGTTAAAGTTAAAACAAATTATATTATAAGTGTTAATATTTTAAAATGGCGCCAAAATTAGTTTCGGTTCTAGGTTCGATTCCCAGTCGAGAGATTGAATTATTTACATTTCCTCAAAACGCAGTGTTGAGTTTCGCTACTCAACATGACATTTCTTGAAAATATAGCGGAGAAGGGGGGAACGGAAAATCTAAACACGAGGTACCTACCCAAGCTGTATTTGTAAAGCTCAGAAAATATTAAAAGTTACAGTATAACGTAAATAAATCATATAAAGCAATAGAAGTATAGGTACATCCACTTAAAGCACAGAGAAAAAAATATATTAAAAGAAACTGCCGTTATTTTATTTATTTTTATTTGTCAGTTTTGAGTGTCAGAACTTAACGCCGCGCTTAACCTCGACACCAGAAGAAATGGAATGTAAATTATTAAGTCAATATTTCATCTCCTCGAGTGGAGATCGAACCCACAACCAGTCGGTTTTACAGTCACACTTCGTGCCGCTGCGCCACAACTGGCCTCGTTTGTCCTCGTTCGTTGGAATAACTGCCGTTATTTGGAATATATTTTACTATTTACCCGACAATGTAGTATCTGAATTATCTTAACTCAAAAACATAGTTTAAAAGTAACAAAGCGAAACCAATCACAACGGCTGCTGCAGTAAAATTTAATGTAGTTTTATGTTAAACAGAATTAAGTTATATAAATACGATAAAAGTAAAGATAAAAACTGTTTGAAATCGCAGCGCTATGATCTTCCAAAGACTCTTTGAAGAAAGAAAATTAAAATTCTTGTCGGGATATTTTACAAACAAGTCCCGATTATGCCTTTATAAGATGATAGCAATTTGTGGAATATTATTCTGTACAATGTATATGGATGCGGAGTTCGGTACATTAATAATTTATAGTACTAGCGACCCACGCGCGGCTTCGTCCGCTTAATTTATTTTTTTATGAAAGCCAAATCATACCAAATATTTTCATAAATCGTAACCTATGTAGTGTTCTGATGTATAAGCTATAATAATGTAAAGATTCATCTTTATCTGTTCAGTATTTTGCGTGAAAGTCGAACAAGCATACAACAGTTAGAAAAATTGGCTTAGCAATTATTTTTTAGCTTCACACCATCTGCCTTATCTGGCAAGCAAATAGGCCAAAGGTACCCAGTATATTAGAATACTGCGTTCCTAACATCCTAGCAATTTTCATTTAGATTCAAGACCTTCTTAATGAATGGCGGAATCGAACCTACAAGGGCCGCGTTAACGGTCAATCCCACTGAGCCACGACGACCTCAACCACTGCATTTACCAAAACCAAAACAATCGTCAACACTCACAACGTCTATAGGTACTATAACCAAGTATTCCATACATATTTGCAATTATTGCCGACACTTTTTGTCGTTTACATCGTGAGTAATGAAGTTAGTGAGTTGCTTCGTTCCATATTTCAAAGCTATCTCGCGAGTAATTTTTCACCCAGCCATAATGTTGGGTGATTTAAGATAAGCTTTGTTTTAAAAATATTTTTATAAGAATTTCATTTTGCGCTTTACGCTATCGTAGATAGAAGAGTGGGATGTCATTATTTCGTATAGTCACATGACTATATAGACGAATTGGTCAAGTTTTTTTTTACTTTTTGGGTTCCGTAGAACAAAATGTAAAAACGGAACCTTTCTAGAGAATTGGGTCTTTTTTTGTCCGTCTGTTCGTTTGTTAAGACTATTTATCGAGTATCGAGGTATTGAGAAAAAATCATGGTTAAATACGTCTACGGTCCCTTGGACTTTAGAAAAAAATCAAGCTTCTAAGTCAACACAATCAAAAGATACGAGCACTTATGCATCATTTTTGCAGCATTTTATATAAAGTTCGCGGGGTAATCATAACCTACAGGGTTCTTCCCGTATTTATACACTATGACATTGGACATAACTTACAATACCAATAAAGTAAAAAAATCCGAAAACTGAAAATCTATAGGTATCTTATATCCCAAAAACACTCCGTTCCCATAAAGACGTCACTCGAAGCATAACATGTTGAGGGGCGGAACTCAAGTGGTTAAGTGGCACTAATAATAAGTAGTTATTTTTTGTATGTTTTTTTCCTATATAGCAGGGTACAGGGAACATAATGTTAAGACACTCCGTTCCCCACTTTCCGCCGAATTTTTTGAAGCGTTGCGTGTTAAGTGGCGGAACTCATCGCTGGGCTTTTGCCTTGGTGGCAGAGCGAAGAAATGAGAATATTAATATATCATAATTCATTCCCTCGAGTGGAAATCGAACCCACAACAGCCACGTTATAATCACATAATTTACTTTTTTTGTTCATGTAAATTATGCTTAGGATACTTTTGTGTTAAAGAAATTGCATGAGAGATTTTCATAAATACAAGTGTTAAATTAAAAATATTATTATCTCAATAACTGTAATAGCCAATAAAAAAAACATTGGAGACCATAAAATATTTTCTAATACTATACATATATAATATATGTATTTTTTTAAAATCTTATAACAAAAGAATATAATATTTCAAATTCCACTTGTGTCAAAAAGACTATGCAATTCCGTCACGTGGCCTGTAGCGTAATTGTTTCAACGTGCCGCGTTTGTCGGTTATCACATAAGAGAGACATCTAATTAGGGCTACGTTGTAATTCGAAACTTTTAGACCGTTTACACACGATGTGGCAGCGTTTTAACGCCGTTAGTTCAAACGTCTTATAAACGCTATATGTTAGTCATACAAATTGATTGTTATGGCGTTGAGTTCCGCAGAAAAAGTGGAGCGGAGTATCAACAGGATATGGTAGCGCTTTGGCACCCTTTCTTCCAACGATTTATAAGCGCGCGAATGTTAGGATACAAAGTCTTTATTGCTCTCTTGAAAAGATACATTACATTCTAACAATGCATTAAAAGGCAGCTTTATTCTTGAAAGTGATCTCTTTCAGGCAGTATTTAATTATGATTTTCTGTGAAATTATTTCTTGCTTATAAAATCTCTTTAAAATTATATACATATGACAATTTTTGTTATAGTTCATATTAGAATATAGCAAAGCTGCGAAATCGTTTGATATAATAATTATGTCAACTGACAGACGAACGCCACCCTAATCTATTACCTTGTATGACCTCGGACTACTGAAAAGTGATAGAAACGTTGGGTTCCAAAAAATATATCAGACTAAATATACGCGCATAATCCGGTTCAAGTGGGAACTCCAGGAAATAAAACATTGAATATTTTCATTTCTTTGTTCTGGTGTCGAGGCAAAGAGCGACATTAAGCTCCCCTACTCAACACACACTGTCTCTAGAATTCGGGTGGAAAATAGGAAATGGAGTGTCTTATTACTAGATTCCCTCTACATACCCTGGTGCAGGATACAGCTTAAAGCTAAAAAAATATATTTTTTTACTAAAAATACCAAACAGGCGTTTTAAAAACGTGCGTGCGAAACGCACAATACGTAAACATCCTTAGATGACAAGCCTTCATCCCCCCCACAAATTAATTAGCCGCCTCATTTGAAAACCCACCACGATCACACAACGTCTACTACTTTGTATCCACTGTTATATTTTATTGTTTTTAATTAAGCGTTTAATTAAAATGGCGAGTGTAAAGTGTTCGCGCATAACTTTACGGATATAAAATATTAAGAACAGAGTTAAAGTGCATTTCTGATTTGAATTACAAGGCGAATATGTAAAAAAAATTAAATGTTAATATTAAAAAATTACAACCAATCGATGATTATGGAAAATAATAAATATATATCTATAGTATACTGTAATATTACAAAGTAGAAGAGTTTGTTTGGCTGAATGCGCTAATCTCACGAACTACTGGTTCGATTTTTTTTTTGGCGAGAGACAACATTATTCTTATATCTTTATAATAGTTTCGATACTTCGGGCACTTAGGATGTGTAATACTATAATAATTGTTAATTATTTTCATCTAGCCATGAGGCAAAACCGCATGAAAAGCCTAGTTGTATATATTTTTACTATTCATTATCAATCAGTAAAAAAATCATTTATTTTATTAAAAATATTAAATTATGCTTTGAATAAGGCTGGGCATGGATGTTAGCGAATCGAATATAAAACTGATATTTTAATAAATGTATATTTTCATTTTTTCGCTCTGGTGTCGAGGCGCGGCGTTGAGTTCCACTCAACACGCAATGCCTCCAGAACTCAGCGGAAAGTGGGGAACGGAGTGTCTTAACACTAGGGACCCCCTGCCTACCCTGATACCCCTGCAAAACTGATTTAATATGATTTAATTTTTTTTTTGTATGTATGTAAAACATATGTACATAAAAATAAAATAACTCCGTTTTTCAATCTATTGCAAAATTTATTATTTACTCACCTTTGTCAGGTACTCTTAATAAGGGTTCCTTATATAGTTCGTTTCATATAATTCGAACGAAACCTTTAGCCGTTGCGCCTTGGGCGATGTCACGAATTAATTAGCCACGTTGGAAAATACGATTTCTTATTATTTTTTTTATAACATATATTGTAGCGAATATTTTATTTTTTTTTATTTTACGCTCTTTCCCGCATAGAATAGTGATAAAACACTACTTACTCTACTTTTCATCCAACTTTCGATATATTACGTATTGAATGTTGCAACCCAATGCATTTTATCACTCAGAACGGGGAAATGAAAATAACTTAAATATAATCATTTCCTCCAGTTAGAATCGAAGCCATAACCGTCGCGTTTAAAGTCAGAACTGTCTACTGCGCTATTACATAGATACATTTATGGTAAATTTTATACCTATAAATATAATTTATATAAGTAAATGTTTACAAAGAATTAAAATATAATTTATATCAAGACACATCGCGATAAGCCATCGTAGAAAATTATCAAGTATTTAAATTACCCATTTTCATAGGATCTGTGATATGATAAGGATTTAGGATCACGGGATGAGATATTTGTCACCGTTGAAGGACTTTATAATTTATTATTATGTAAATAACGTAAACATTAAATATTACAACTAATAAAAGTAATATTACATTTATTCAATGTATACTCGAGAAATAAATATTTTCATTTCTCCGGTCCGGTGAAACATAGCGCGGTGTTGAATTTCACCACTGTCACTTATTGTCTCGAATTTGGGCATGAAGTGGAGTGTGGAGTGTCTAGACATTAGATTCTCTGTCTACTCTTCTACATGCGGGATACAACGTGAAAGTGAAATAATGCTCATAGCAGGATTGGCAGAGGTAGAATGGAAATCTAGTAATAAGACACTCTGTTCCCCATTTAGACACTGCGTTCCCCATTTTCCACCGAATAACGTTACCAGATCTAAGAGATGAGAATATTAAATATGATATTTCATTCCCTCAAATGTTTTAATTTGTTATTTTGTGTCTACGACTTTTTAAAATTCATTAATACCATTGGTAAAGAAAACCTTAGGTGTACGGAACCTAGTGTGAAGACACTCCGTTGCCCACTTTCCGCCGAATTCTGTAGGCATTGCATGTTGAGTGGCCGAACACAATCACGCGTTTTGCCTCAACAAAATGAAGAAAATGCATATATTAAATATGTAATTTCCTCGACTGAGAATCGAACTCACACCCAAGTCGCATTTACAGTCAGATTTTGGGCTGGCACTACGACTGACCTCTAATTCTATAGAATTAGAGGTCAGTCGTAGTGCCAGCCCAAAATCTGACTTAATGTATACATTAAAAGTTATTTCTATATATCAAAACACAATATAACAATTCAATATAGGCTCGATTCAGGTTTAATTCGCTATATATAAATATACGAAACACGGACAATATTACCTTTGAGTCTTTGTGAGTTAACAGCCGTGGAGCGTCGACTGGAGCGCCATTGGGGCGGACTTCATAAATAAACAAATTCCGATAAGACAAGCCTATAGAGTGACTATATTAAACGTTTATGAACAAAAAATTCTTGACATTCATTGTCAAGCATTAAAAAAAAATTAAAAAGCGATGCCAGTCGTGGCGCAGGGGTGACTGCAAAATCGACTGGTTGTGGGTTCGATCCCCACTCGAGGAGATGAAATATTAACTTAAATTTATATTTCCATTTCTTCGCTCTGGTGTCAAACAACATGCAAAGCCTCCAGAACTTGGCGGAAAGTGAAGAAGAAGTGTCTTAACACTAGGTTCCCTCTGTCTACCCTGCTGTGTGCGGGATATAGCGTGAAGCTGATTTAATTTATTTTTTTTATTTAAAATTGTTACTATTAATCGTCAAACATTTAATATCCGTTTATTACACTACATTTATATACATTTACATTTGTTGAGTCCTGCGTAGCGCAGTGGCACAAGCGTGTGACTGTATATGCGACGGTTGTGGTTTCGATTCGCTTTCGGGAAACGAATTATTAAATATTTTCATTTTTTCGTTCTGGTGACGAGGGAAAGCGCACTCAACACGAAATGTCTGGAGCAGCGGAGAGTGGGAAACGGAGTGTCTTAACACTAGGTTCCTTTTCTTACCCTACTATTTGCGGGATACCCTGTGAAACTGAAAAAAATACATTTGTCGTTGTTATTTATAAGGACTTTTATTTGATGACTTCGTATTTAAAAAAAAACCGGTTACCAAACCAAATTATATAGAATGAACTACAAATATAAGTATGTAATGATTTTTTGTATAAAATTCCTATAAATTTTTACTTTTCGTAGTTTTTTCGTTCTATGAAATATCTTCATATGAATTTTCAATTGGCGAATTTCATATAAAATGCCACAAAAAAGATTTAGAAGCATGATTTTTTGTGTTCTTTAAGGGACCATAGACTTGAATATTTGTTATTAATTTCAGCTTGATATCTCCACACGATCTCGAGATAAATGACATACAGACGAACAATAAAGTGATCGTATAAGGATTTACAGCTATAGAAGTATATTGAGGTACAGAACCCTAAAGTAGTTAATATTTAAGTTGTAAAATGTTTTAACGTAATGAAATTTTTTTCTATAAGGGACGACCTTTAGAACTTTATAAACACAGCATTTTGCTTATATAAAGTTATACAGCAACTGTTCCACAGGGAAAGGAAACTTTTTTTTACTGGAATCTTTCTAGTGTAAAAAGACAGGAACCAAATCGATATCTGAAATTAAAATCCGTAGTGATGTGTTTTCGTAATGATGGCTCCTCTTTAACTTCAAAATAACTGTAAAAAGAATATTTAATTACCTTAGTTACCTTACAATACTCTTCTACTACTTTCATAATAAATATTGCAGGTTATGCAACCTAAGTCTGTGAATAGTCTTTCTACATAATATATTGACATAATAATTTAACTTTGAAGAAAAAAATGCAAATAATTTTAATATTGCGACATTGAGTTCCTTTTCCTCCACTTCCAGAATTCGGCGGAAAACGTGGAAGAGCAGTATCTTAAAGGAAAGGAGCGTCTTAACATTGTTTCCAGGCTGTGCCTACTGGGCGATATAGAAAGTATGTATGTATATTACCTACTTATATTATTTATTTCTGCAATTGTATCTAATTTAAAAATTATCATATGAAACAACTTAAAAAGATAAAATTAGTCGTGGTCCGTGGTTTTTGTGAAAAGAATATTAGCATTACACTTCTAAAAATATCTTTATTTCAGTTTCAGGAATGTAATTTCATGAAGCTGTGCGAGAGACATTTCAGAAAAAACACTCTCAGCATCTAGAGCCAGCAATTACAGTGTAATATTACAGTTTTGTTTTTCATGTTTCTGTCTCTACTAATAGCGCTCGTTGCATTAACAACAATATCAAATATTCAACTTTTTTTTTATTTATTATTATTTATATTTAACTATTACGTTTTATATTATATCGTTATCTAAGGATAACGTCTAATATTCATATAATATAATCTTTTATTTTTATTTAAGATAACATACCTATGGTAGCCAAATTATAGAAAAGAAAAATCTCTTTTACCCGACTGTGCGACGCAAAGGAGGATAATGTGTTTAAGAGTCCATCTATGTATATTTATGTGGCGTTGTAGAGACTACACGTTTTGGCCAATTTTGATGATTCTTTCGTCTAACGATTCGTTTTTACCTTGTCAATGTCACTAAAGACGTGGCAGTAATCAAAGCTCATCATAGCAACTACCAGTCGCCATATTGTCTATTTTAAAAAAAATCGACGTACTACGTCGTTCGTTGAATAGGTATTTAATTTTTTTTTTATATTTTAAATTTTCCTTAGTTTTAGCCAACAAAAGCTAGATCCTCCATACTATTCTTTAACCCTACGAGCGCAAGGTTAGAATTAGAACAAAAATTGCTAGGTGGGTGTGGTATATATACCCAGATAATACATTATAATTTTTTATATTTATTTTCTTGAATACTAAACTGAAATTTCTTCTATTTTCAACTAACTTAAGTGTGAAATAATAATAATAATTTATTATTATTATTAACTTATGAAGTTTACATAATTGGCCATTTATTTAATCACCTTAAGATCTTGTACAGTTTTTACAGATAAAAATGGCATTTTCCATACATAGATAGAATTTGCACTGGTAGCAAATCTATCCAATCTTGCAGTCTTTTTTATACGACATATTTCACATATCTTTATAGATCTGGTTTCGAGGATTCACTTACATGATATTGGAAACCTTTCTGAAGTTGTTGAAATGTTCTCACATCAATTCTGTTTCCTGGTCTGTAATGAAATCTCGAAGTTTTATTAACGATTTGTTGTTATTTTTATTAGTTTATCATACGATTTATTCCTAGAATATGCAGAACTGCATAGAAAATTACCATTGGCCGTCGTTTTATATTGTATGAAAGATGATAATTGCTACACAAATCGTCCACAATATCTACACATTCCTTAGTTTCATTGTAAAACGTAATCATTTTAGACATACACATCAACAAAACAACCTTATATTTCTTTGGTACATACGATACTAACGAGATATCCTTTTGAAAACCGAACAAACTGTAAACAATATCTTGGTCACTACCATATTCAAAGAAAAAGTGGCTTCAGCTTCTTCGAAGAGACGTAAATGATTAGTGGTGGTTATCCGACATTACGACAATAGTACGACAGTCTAGGCTTTTATAAAGCAACACAATAAATAATAAAAAGAAAATAAAATGAGTTGGTCTGGGTGTACAACACCCAACCTTACTCTGGTAGGGTTAAAGTAAATATCGCATGAAATTGTAATAATTAACTATTATTCATTGTTAAACCTTCAATAAAACACGTCATCACTATTCGTGAATAATATAACTTTAATATTATTCGTGCGTGTCCAACAAATAAGCAAAAATTGCACGAAATACTTGCATTCAATATTGTGAGATAAATTCACTTATATATGATAAGTGATTCCCTATTGCTATTTTACTGTATTTAAAAATATATATTTAATATTTATTATATAGAGGCCAGTCGTGGCGCAGCGGTACAAAGTGTGACTGTAAAACCGACTGGTTGTGGGTTCGATCCCAACTCGGGAAGATGAAAATATTTACTTAAATTTATATTTCCATTTCTTCGCTCTGGTGTCGAGGCAAAGCGCGGCGTTGAGTTCTGCCACTTAACACGCAATGCCTCCATAATTCAGCAGAAAGTAGGGAACGGAGTGTCTTTCACTAGGTTCTCTCTGCCTACCCTGCTGTGTGCGGGATACAGCGTGAAGCTGATTTTATTTATTATATTGTATACATAATTTGAGTAAGATAGCGTCTGATGTTCGTACGATAGTTGGAGGTTCAATCCCCGCTCGGGGCGAATAATTATTTTGATTTCTCCAATTGGAAGATAAGGGAAATCGAAATAAAACAAGCAAAATGGAACGTTGAGTTGCCCATCACGCAAATCAGGTAGAAAATGAAGAACGGACTGTGCTTATCCAAGATTCTATTGATCTACACTGCTATTCGGTAAAAAGCGTGAAGCTGCTGTTTTTAGTTAGTTTCGATGGAATCTAACTGAAAAATTATGGCTTTACTAATATATTTTTTTGGGGAACCTCTGCGCCAGGACAGGCCTCATATACATTATACCAATAGAAAAACAAATATTATACTTATAAATAAGTACCATTAAATAATTTAAAACTTGCGTTTACTTCAGACGAGGTGGTGTATCAATTTTTCCTTTCATTTCAATTATTCCAGCTGCAATTAAAGGTTATTTGTAGAATTTCCAACATTCGTACTTGAACACTTTGACTACGCGAGAGTATCGCGTTACTTCGCTTTATTCTGGAGATCTTTCTGTTCATAAAACACTACATTCTGCTCTTAATTTCGAAATATTGAGTGTTGAGTGAGAGCTGGAAGTAATAAAATAAGAAAGAATGAAATTATTCGTTACTATGTGTAAGAATCGAATCCACAATCATCGTGTTTACAGTCAGACGTACTCCTCTTCCTAATGAAGATCCCGATTAAGATTATCTTAACTTCCGAATTAAGATTTATTTTCGTTTCAGTCAACAGACATAATGAATATTTGAATTTCGTCTTTATACACACATAACTTTGAGTTATCGAGGTAGATACAGAGAATATTGTGCACTCTGTTTTTGGCATTCCGCTCAAATTTAATTTACTGTGTGTTGATTTACAGAACAATACATATTGATATTATATTTTTTTTCATTTGTTTTTTTTTTGTTTTCCCTTCATTGACTTCGGTTGAACTTTAGGTAAAGGTTCAATTTTAATAACATCATTAACTAATGTCTCGACACCAAGTATATACCATATGAGAAACACCAACTACCAATTATATAAATTTTACGTTAACTTTACTTTAGAATTTCATACTGAAATAATATTTACCTTCAAATCAAAAACAAACTTTTAAGTAAACTCACTATTCGTAGCAACCTAAAAGATTTCTTGCAGGTCATGTTTGTTCGATAGCTCATAAAACTTGACTTAGAGCACTAGTCCTTCAAATATATTGCGCAGTTTATTGAAAATCTCAGTTATATGCAACCCTATATTTGGAAACCACTTCAAATAGTATGAAACCGTGAGCGAAATTGAAACGCGGTGTAGCGACCTTTGAAGATTTGGTAGTTTCATTTTGTGTTCTTAGTATTAATAAGACAGCTATCACACTTTTTCCCGCAAAGGAGGGTAGGAGAGGTCTAGTGTTAGGACACATCGTTCCCCACTTTCTGCCAAATTTTCGTAATATTGCGTATAGAGTGGTGCTCACAGTAAGTGATGCTTCGCGCGTCGCGTCCTACTGTAGAGTGGCGACACCGCGCTTTGCCTCGACACCATGTAGGAAATGAACCCACAACCTGTTGGACATTCCATTTACTATCACACCCTTACCCACTGCACCACCACTCGCCTCAACGAACAATCTGCACGAAATTGTAAATATCTTTGATTTAATTCAATATAAAAATAAAAAATAAATCTAGCATGTTCTTATCTTATCTAATTTGAATAAAAAGCATTGAAACAACAATAGTGAAAAAAAGTCATAAATGTTGATGCGAGCGTGGAAGCGCACTTAACCCACTTTCCAATGATGATATCAGAAAAATAATAATATTTTCCGCAAATATGATTTATTCTTCATCATTTGATTCATTTCATTTTAAATCAAACAATATCATTACTTTTTTATACATAGATGTCTATTTAAATCTTTACAATAGCTGCTACAGTAGATAATGCCTTTTGAATAAAAAAATATGATTTTTATTTTTATATAAATTATTTGCGTTTTGCAAGTTGGGTTCCACTCGAAAAGCATTGTATCGAATTCAACCGAATGAAACGTCTCGTCCCTCTGCTTTCCCCATTATTTGTATTAAATGTTTTTCAGACAAGAAAATGGAATAGAGGCCACCCGTAGCGTGTAAGCACGAAAGGTTGTGTGTTCAAGTCCCACTCAAGGAAATGGAAAGAGCGTCTATCTCCATCTCCAAGGCCGGCAGCGCACGTCTGGTGCTACACGGGGTCTTGGACGGCGGTGATCATTTACCATCAGGTGACCAGTACGCTCGATTGCGTTTAGCTGCCAGTACCACTCAACACGCAATGCCTCCAAAATTCACCGAAAAGTGGTGAACGGAAGTGTCTTAATGGCAACAGGGTTACAAAACCTAGTTTCCCAGGTTCCCTCTAACTATCTTGCATACGTAGGATACAGCGTGAAATAAAAAAAAAATGTTAAATAATTCTAAAGTCAAGCATTTTCAAGCTACGTTCTTATGACATTTTCTTCTAGACGTATTGTGTAAAGTGTTTCCTACAAACGCAGGAGGTACATTGATGTTTTGTCATTTCCTCGCGATATGCAAATGTTGGTAGTAAAAAGAGAATACTTGTTTGATTTATTACTACGTTCACGGTAATGTATGTATTTATTAATAATAGCACATTGTGATTTAGTTTGGCTTTGGATTTGTTCATGGTAATAAGATTTTTTTAATATTAAAATTTTATGATAAATTAATTTTTTGAGAGGCCGTCGTGGTGTAGTGGCACAAGAGTGTGGCTGTAAGCACGTTGGTTGTGTGCGGATTCTCATTCAGGAGAATGAATTATTTAACCGAGAGAAAGTTAAGTTTTACGATTCAACACGCAGTGACTCGAAAAAATAAAAATATGACAAATTGAATTTCTACACATCTACATCACTATTAAGCGACATATATAGAATATATATAGAAGAGTTCTATTATATTTACTATATTAAAGAGATTTGGAGTATCGCATACCGGAATTCTATGTTACCTTATTTAACTATTCAAATTATTAAAAACTTGAATGCTACTATTATTTCACGGTATAGTCATTCCTAATATATATTTTCCAAGTTTTATACTTTATTCTTGGACTTGGAACCTATAGCAGTTAGGGGCCCTGGGGAACCTAGTGTAACTACACTTCGTAAATTGCTGTCTACGCGAATTATAAACATTGCACTAGAACTAATTATTTCATGCCTCGGGCAAAATGGATGGATGTGAACTCACGATTAAGAGATATATCAAAATAAAAACTTCTCCATATCAAAACAAAATATTTAGAGATGTTTGATTTTAGATCTATATGAACGATATTATTGAAGTAACATAAATAGTAGATATTCCAAAATGAAATAACTTTTGTTCGAAAACTGCCCAGTCTCAGTGGCGCCCGTAATATCCGGTGGAGTACGTTAGCATTAACTTCATCATACATTTTTATTATCTGTGTTAATCTGCTAAAGTGCATCATGGTGTTCTTCAGTAATTAAATTTTTAAAATATATTCTTCTTTATTCTCAAGCGTTCTTTCGTAATTTAAGCCAGATTTTGCTTTTTAGCGTTACGCTGTAACCCGCATACAACAGGGTGCCTACCCTAGAGAGGAACCTAGTGTTAAGACACGCCGTTACGACAATCCATATCTATATTGACTCGTGAAAAGTGTAAAATAAGTTATTTAAAGCAGATACTTATATTTCTCAAGACACTCCGTAGCCCATTTTCCGCCGAATTCTGGTGTTATTATTTGTTGAGTGGCGGAATTCAACGCCGCCCTTTGTTTCAAAGCGAAGCGAAGAAAATGGATATATTGTATATTTCATTTCCTACAGTGAGAATCAAACCTAATTACAATCACACTTTGCACCCCTGTGCCACGACTGGCCTCTAATTCTATACATTAAAAGTTAATACTATATATTAAAACATAATACAACGATTCAATATGGGCGATAGGCCGATTCAGGTTTAAATCGCTATATATAAATATACGAAACACGGACAATATTAGCTTTGAGTCTGTGAGTGGAGCGGCCGTGGAGCGTAGACTGGAGCGCCATTGGGGTGGACTTCATAAATTAACAAAATACGATAAGACAAGCCTATTATAGAGGGACTATATTAAACGTTTACGAACAAAATAAAGTGAATATTAAATAGTCAGATATGACAATATATTTAAATCATCTTTTAACTTTTTTTTTCAATTTAATGTTGCATTCCTGACATAGAAGAGTAGGAAACAGGAACCTTGGAACCTTGTGTTAAAACACTCCATTACTATTAAAACACTTTCGTTCCCCACTTTCACATGCGAAATTCTCGAAGCATTGCGTGTTGGGTGGATTAAATTTTTAAATAATTTTATTTTTTTTTAATTAAATTTATATCTATACTTATGTTATAAACCTAAAGAGTATTTGGTTAAACGCGCTAATCACAGGAAGTACTTAAAGAAAAAAAAATATTATCCATTTATCGAGGAAGGCTATAGACTATATATACTAGAACATTTAGAATGTGGCAAGTTCTGTTCGTCCCATTTTCTTCCATATTATTTAATATTTTTCAAAATTTCTTTATTTACTTTCAAAATAAACTGTCAATCTACGGAAAAAATAAGATTTTCTACAATTACATTTGTTGAGGCCGGCGTGGCGTGGTGGCACAAGAGTGTGACTGTAGATGCGACGGTTGTGGATTCGATTCCCTTTCGGGAAGTGAAACATTTCATATTTTCATTTCTTCGCTTTGGTGAAATATATGAAAAGAAAAATAACTATACTATGAACTTTTATTGTTCAAAAGGAACGAGCGAAATCGATATCTATAATTAAAATTCGTAGTGATGGTTGCTAAGCGTAAAAATTTATTGCAAGTAGAATATTTTATTTTAATTAGTATTTAAACAATATATATATATATATATATATATATATATATTTTATAATTTTAACTAAGCACTACAGACACGTAGTCCGTACTTTTTTTTAACTTTTTCATTATTATTAGCTAATCATCAATTTTATATTTATCTGCTGCTTAAATAAGGCTTATAACTAGAGATAATTATCTAAATATGTAATTCCTAAGAAAGTCCAGGTATTTTTAGATTGCCTTTTTTTTTTTTTTTTTTGTAAATATTTCACTTATTATCTATTAACTTAATATCTATTACAATTTAACAATTTATATATTCTAAGTGCCTGTGGGAAGATGGATTCAGGATGTGGAGGGTATAACCGAAGCGGTCATAACCTGTACTAAAGAAGATATGACCGCTTCGTTTCTATCTTTAATGGCCATTTTTAAATTGTATTCCACAATGCCTTTCGTCGTTGCCATTGTTGCACTGCGGATCAGCCTTTTGACTGCATCGTCTTCGCTACCGCTGTAGTAGTAGCAGCTGTAAGTGTGTCGCGTTATTGCGACGACTGCGTGCGGTACGCTGTCATGCAGCTGTAATTTTGCCGACTTCATGTTCACTACTACTACCATCACGTTCGTCAGACCCTGAGCTTCGTGAATCGTTAACACCTTTGAACCTGTACTCACTCCATATCCTTGTTGAATCATGGAGTCTTTCTCCTCTTGTGTAAAAGTGAGGTAGAAGGTGTTTTTTAGGTCTTTTGGTACCGGCGTCGCCTTGATGTTTACAATATGAAGAGAGTGCACTGCCCTTTTTGCTGAGTATATACCGCAGTATATTTCTCGTAGGGCGTAAGCGACGTCCATGGGGCTTCTATGGGTACACAGTAGGTTTTTGCTGATGCTTAGCATTTGGGATGGATTGCGGTAAAGCATATTAAAGAGATTCTCCCGGTCAATACAGGGAAGTTGATTTACATCTCCGATCAGTAGTAATTCTTCTACTCGGAAGATTCTAGCAGCCGTCACTATTGCTCCAAAATGATTCATCAGGGCTTCGTCTACCATAAGGCGCTTGCACCTTTCTGATTTTCTGACCCCGTTAACCAATATTGAAGCGATAGTGCGAACCTTACTTTTTGCTAAGTTCCCTATATTTACCGACAGTTTCTCTCGGAGTTCTTTGGCTGTCTCTGTGGTAGTGGTGACAATAGTGTCTTTATTCAAGTCAAAGTGTTTTAGAATCCAAGTTGTTTTACCGCATCCGGGGACCCCATTGACCCACTGCATCCCAGGTACCTCCCATTCCGCTGATGATGTGGGTTCTAGAGTGTTGTCGAAGTTTCTGGCCATCTCTAGCATTTTATCCTCTAGCATCACTTTCGTGCACTTGGCGACGACAACAATGGGATTATTATCAGTTAAGTTGAATTTGAGGTTACCTGTTTGTCTGGTTTCCTCTTTATCTAACTCCACAAAGCCAACTGCAGCATTATACGCCGCCATGTAACTGCCGTTCATGTTGCCTGTAATGGTTTGGGCGGTATCATTGTTATATATGGCGGCTTCTGCCTCCTTGAGCTTTACCTGCAGGATCGAGTATTCTCCCTGAAAGGCAAGCATTATTTCCTTGCAAGTTTTGAGCTTTACTTCTTTAGTAGCTTTAAGGACTGCGAGGAATTCAAGGAAAGCATTCTTGTAGTGGTCTTTGTATCCCATGATCGGTACCAGGTTGGGTGTTTTTACTTGATTCATAGCCGCTCTTGTTAACTTTGGCCATGTTTTTACAGCGGTAGTCTTTGCAGAGTCTCTTGCGATATTATCTATGGCCATCACCTGGGTTTCATGTATTGATGGTTTCCTCCTACCTAATAAGTTTTCAACGGCAGTCATAAAGGCGCTGCATGCGCCTCTTGCAGCAGTGTGTTTCGGTTTGTTTCCTGCACGTTTTGCCTGTTCCTCTGCTGTCTTACGTTGGTACAGTTCTGAGCCGCTTTCGATGGTCACAAGGGTAGATGGGGGGTTTACTTTCTGGGTGCTCAGGTGATTGAGTTTTAGGTAGCTGAGATCTTCACCTCTGTCCTCATACGCTATCACCTCATGTTGTTCTGAGGCTTTTATGCATCCCAGTCGGTCTGCGACTTCTCCTTTATTATAGTCAACGACCATAGCGTCTACACTTATCACACGAGCCCCCTGTCCTGTAATTTCACTTACTACTGTAAGCAGTTCCTGTGAACGTTCGAAGGGCGTCCGTTCCCCCCAATCGAGCAGTATGACCAATTTGTTCTTTGATCTCACTACTCGACAGTTTATGCCTCCAGTCGTCCTTATCGGTAGCGCTTCGTATATTTTTCGTCTTACTGCCGTTCTTTTAGTGCTCCCGTTCAATAAACAAGCTAGACCAGGTGAAATTGCAATAAATTTATTATTTCTAGATCTGCAAAAGCTTATGCCTAACCTTTCAGTACTGTCATCCATAAAAAGAGCTACTCCTTTAGTTCGTAATGTCAGTGTACCCATTTCGGCTTGTTGCAATAACTGGATCATTGTAGTATATTGTGTATGTTTTAATGTATGTGACGTTTTTGTGAGATGCGGGTGAGTTTTGGAGCTTACTTTTGCAGTATTTGTAAGTGGTGCGTATAGAGTACGTGAGTCTCTTTGTCCCAAAGAACTATTCCTATTGCATGCAATACGAAAGGCCCTTTCAGCGTAACCGAGGAGCGCTTGCCGGGAGTTTGGATCTGCCATGATGCTTGGAAGATTGACCTCGGTTAGGTCTCTATCGATTGCCATTTCAAGTTCGAAGCGGGCGGCAGCATATCTGGGGCACTCCAATAATATGTGCCATACCGACTCTGTTGTATTCTCATCGCATTCACAGCTTGATGAATCTTTCAACTTGAATCTGTGCAGGTACTCTGCTATACCTCCATGACCCGTCAACATTTGCACCTGTAAAGGAGTAAATCCTGTCGTCCTTACTATTTTGTAGGCTACTTCTACATCTGGCAGGATTTTTTTGGTAACTGCCCCCGTCTGGGATGATTCATATCTGTCCTGCCATATGCCAACGGACTCTTCCCTGATTGATCTTTTAACATACGACAAGGGGATTTTCTCATAGTCGCAGATAGTACTTGTGAGTGCCGCGCTTTTTGCCAGTTCATCGGCACGTTCATTCCCTGCAGTACCCACGTGTGCCCTTAACCAGAACAGTCTGACTTCTCTTCCTTCTGCTCTGATTTTCTTTACGTTCTCAATTATTATATTTGCTAGGGGATGTCTCGAGTTCGGATTTTTTAGAAGTTCCAATGACGACTTAGAGTCACTGAATATATTGACTACTTGATCATCACTATGAAATACTTTTTGTGTCGCCCTAACTAAAGCATATAGCTCAGATTGGAAAACTGTACAATTTGGATGCAGGCTAAATTTTTCATTACTGATCTCTTTTCCTTCCTCCCATCGAGATAAGGCTGCACCTACTTTCCCCTCAATTTTGCTACCGTCGGTGAAGATCTGAGGGCCCTTAATGTTATGTAGTGTGATAGTGTCAGGGTTTAAGTTCTCCAGTAACTCGAAATCGATGATTATGTGTGTTGACGGGTGTGGTTGGTTTAGGTAGGTATTTTTTCTTAATTCAAGCTCATTTCCTGATGGTAGATAATTTTTGCAGTATCCTTTTTTTGCTCTATACAGATTCGCATGTTCTTTTATTCTAATATCAAGCGGCAATAACCCTGAAAGAGCCAGCGCAGATGTTAAGGATACCGTCCTGTACGCCCTGCAGATCTTTTGGGCAAAACCTCGTTGGAGCGCATCAATCGATTCCGATTCATCTGCATATCAGTAGATTGAGACCAGGCACTTGCTGCATACGTCATGATGGGTTCCACGACTGCCGTGTAGATGGTTCTTGTGACTTCTGGGTTGAGACCCCAGGTTACCCTCGCTGCACGCGACATTTGCTTGTATATATCTGCGGCTTTTTTGCACTGAGAGATTATGTGGGATTTAAAATTGAGCCTACGGTCAATCACTAAACCCAGGAGCTTGATCTCCTCGACTAAGTTGATAACGCTTCCCGACATGAATAAACAGGGAAAATCGTACTTAGTCCTATTCGTTAGCAGCATAGCGTTTGTCTTATGTGCTGCGAAGCTTAATTTATGTCTTTTTCCCCACTCTAGGACAGTTTCCAGCGTGGTGTTCACCTTCTCCTCTAATTTGTCTGCGGAGTGATCCGCGAACACCAGCACTACGTCATCTGCAAAAGCCTGACAATATACGCCGTCTTCATCCAGCTTCTTTAACAATGAATCTAATATAATGTTCCAAAAGGTGGGCCCACCAATAGAACCTTGGACACATCCTTTTGTTGTTTTCTTTTCACAAGTCTCTCCGGCGTAGTTAACGACGACTTTCCTGTTTGTTAGGTACGAGCAGACTGTAGCGTATAGGTTACGAGGGCACCCCTTCTTTATAAGAGCCTCTTTCAGGGCTGGCCACCATGCATTGTCAAAAGCGCCCTCTATATCCAATGAAACCATCACTACAATTTTTTTCTGTTCAATTTCTTTTCGAATGAGCCCTGTCAAGTCATACAAGGCGTCTTCTGTACTACGCTGTGGCATGAAACCGTACTGATTGACGTTTAACGTTGGCAGAATGTGCCATTGTATACGTATGATGAGTAGTTTCTCGACTATTTTTCCGAGAACAGAGAGAAGTCCTATGGGTCTAAGAGACTTTGGGTGGCTGTAATCCTCTCTGCCGGGTTTTCTCAGGACGACGCCGTGAGCAATTTTCCATTGCAACGGGAAGTACGTCAAAGCTAGGCATTTGTTTGCCAGCGCCAAGAACACCTCCTTATCGCTCCGGATTGCTGCGATGCATATGTCTGCACTTAAGCCGTCAGCGCCAGGAGCCTTTTTTGCATTCTGGCTGTGTAGCACTGTATCAAGTTCATGTATTGTAAATGGTGGATCATCGTTAGGCAGGTCTTTGTTCACGTTATCATTCGTGCGTTCCCGAATTTGTGCGTGATTTGGCTGATCGGTCAACACATCGTCGTCTGGATAAAACGTTTCAGCAAGGAGTTTCGCCGACTGCTGTGCAGTTAAGGTGGTACCTCTTGTGTCTTTAAGCAATAAATCTTCCTTTCTCTTGGAAGTCTTCCTGATCACTCTATAAATCTTATCCCACATGCTCTCTTTATCTTGAGTCGTGCAGAAGTCCCTCCAGCTTTGCGTACTTCTCTTTTCAACTTCGTTCTCATATGATGTTTTAGCTAGGAGGTATTCCTCTATAACGAATGCTTTTCTCGAAGGAGCTGCGTTTCTAATACGCCTTTTTTTCCTCAGAGATTCTTCTTTAAGTGTCTCTAGTTCAGGTGACCACCACTTGGGTATTGGATTACCTTCTCTAACTTTGAACTGGGGTATGGTTTTCTTACATGCGTTATGTATAGCATCGATGTATGAAGATGTCATGACATCTAACTGGTCTGGTGTTCCCAATTCCCGTATAGAGTCAACATTTATAACTCTTTCCACTAACTGAGTCTTGAAAAGTAACGCGAAGTCTGTCCACTTTGCTTTATTGGTGTGGTACATGCGCGTGGTGGTTTGCTTCTCTGGTTCAAAAGGTTTCCCTAAGTGCAAATTGAAAGTTATAGCGTTATGATCTGATGTTATGAGACTCCTGTTCACTTCCCAATCGTCGATTTTGCCCAGCAGCGACTGGCTACAGGCTGTAACGTCTATAATACTTGTGTACATCCTGCCGTTTCTGAGCGTTTCGAACGTCGGTGTATCTCCCATGTTCAGAAGGTGGAGGCCCATTTCATTTAGAAAAGCACTGTATTCTCTCCCCCTTTCATCCTCCTTGGTGCTTCCCCACCATTGGCTCCAGGCAAATGCCTGATGTAAATACATCCCCGGCCACTATTAAGTTATTTGTGTTAAGTTTCTCGCATGAGTTCTTTATTCTATTTATATACGGATGGATGTCTTTGTCTCCCTCCAAATATATAGACACAGCTCCAAAAGTTAGCTTTCCAGCTACTACCTTAACTGCAACCTCCGTCTCGGTGACCAGCTGGGGGTCATGGATGACCTTCAACTGATTTCCAAAGACAATAATTGCAGCTTTTACCGGTATCTGCCTATTTAATGTGCATTGTATCACACGGGTTCCAGGATGCTCCTTCAAGATGCCACTCGTGCCCACATACGGTTCCTGTACTAGAGCTATCTCAATACCCATGTCCTTAGCCACTTGTAGCAGTTCCAGTGTTGCTATCTTTGCTCGATGCAGATTTACCTGAATAAATCGCAAATCCCGTTTGGAGCCTTGCATATGAGAAACTCCGTATTTATTTGCCTGGGTGCCTTTAGCAGTATGATATCTTAGATCTTGCGATAGCGTCCCACCTGGCTCGCTCACTGCACTCCATACTAAACGCATTATGCTCCAGATTTATGTCCCTCGTCTTTGCTTCGACACAGTTTATGCATACAGGAGGACAACCATCTATTCTTTTTTTGCATTTGTCCCAGGAGTGGATACCTCCGCAGTGACTGCAAAGATCGTCTTTCTCCTGGCAGAGTTTTTTAGTGTGTCCAAAGCCCAGGCATCTGGTGCATTGAACAAGCGGAGAGTGGTCGGCAACAGGTCTTCTCTGTAGGCCTATATACACCTTTCCGGCCTCCAAGAATCTTTGATAAATTGTTGGCGAGAGCTCAAGTATTGGATGGCACTCATGAGGATTCCTAGCCCGCCTCCTATATTTAACCTTTACCGTGCTCTCTTTCATATCTACGCCACTCAACAAATGTTTATTCTGGACTAAGATATTTTGTACAATTTCCGAGTCTTTTAGGTAAGAAAGCACGTCTCTAATTATTATCTGAGGGTTTCCGGCCTTTGCCACCTCCGCCTTCAGATTTTTGTCTAACCTGACCCTTGTATGTACGAGATTGAGGTCTTCCCTTGTGTTGCAGCGAATAATAACTTTTTGATTTCGACCCTTCCTTACTTGATCAACTCGGGCACCGGTTGATTTAGTGTCGAGAGCATTTCTAATTTTTTCAATCACTTTATCGCTAGTGTTTTGCGGATCAGTAGATGTTATAATAAGAGTGTGATTGGGTTTTGGTAGTGGTGGGGGCTTCGCTGTCGCTTTTGCATACGTAGATGTTTTTTTTCATTTTTGCTGCTTGAGCAATTTCTTGATCAAGCAGCATACTATATTTACGCAGCAGATTAGCAAAATATCTTTGTCATGTAACGACACTAAACGACATATCTTATCCAATAATGTTGATACGTTAGCATGGGGTCATTATAAGTTGCAAGAATTTATATAAAATTGATGCACTTAGATGTAATCCATCACACAAATAAACTGCGCCATTAGTATTAGACAACTGTTTACTCACTAATCGTGAGAGACTTTTAATGTAGCAGTAGTGACCATTATTTCCATTTTGTAAATATAATAAGTTGACATGTCTGCTTTTTCGTGATTTTGTGAAGTAAAGCGGACCTACAATGGAATGCTTTTGGGACTTGGTATTAAACTCTAATCCAAAAACATTAATACTGATGTTATTTTGTTTTTCGATTTTAGATATGTCTGTTAACTTAATCGGGAACGATACACCATCAAATTTAAGCATATTTACATGAGCACTGTAAGATGTCGGTCTTTCTGTATGTTTTTTTACAGGATATAGTGCCGAAAGTAATGCCCATTTGAAACATAAATTATCTGAGTTTTGTACGTTTATTACTGCCTTTTTTAACTTTATATCTTTAGGTAAATCTATATAAGAGGTGCCTCTTAGTGGATTAAATTTATTTATATTGAGTTCTATATAATTGATTTTAGTTAGACTCCATCCGCTGTCTTTTTTCTCAAAAGAGCTTATTTTGTTCGCTAAAGTGTCACGTAAAGTTGTTACAAAAATATTTAAATCGTCTGCTTGAGAAACTATAAAGTTGTTTGTTTGAAAATCAAATGAATTAGAAATATTTTTGGTCTGTTGGACAAAATCTGCATGAAGCACAAAATTAATTTTAACAGTAGCATGTTGTTTAAGGGTATCATCAATTAAGAAAAACATTTCGCTTTTTATTGAATCGAGAAAAGATTCTGGCGTTTGTTTGACTAAGTCAGATTGTTCTTTACTTTTGATTTTGTAAGTTATGATACGCTGTCCGAAAGCTGACTCTATAACGCATACATTTTCGAACGAGTTATGTGATTTTAATATATTATTTTTATGAGTATTACTTTTTAGATGATTAGCAAAATATCTTTTACTAACACGTATATTACATATATCACAATGTACCTTGCCCGCTACCGAAGTATCTTCTTCGTTTCGAAGTCTTTTTGAAGAACTGTTGTTTTCAGCGTCCGCTTCAGCACTTCTTTTCAACGCTCCTCCAAGCCCAGTTTGAACCACGTTAGATGATGATGATGATGATGGTTGACTGTAAGAGGAGTAACGAAACATTAAAATCTAACAGTTGTGAATACAACATCCTGGACGATGCAATAAAAAATATGTTGTTTTCTTACCTCATATTATTCTCAACCAATGCACATATCTGATACATCTCATCGTCATAAGTGGGATCGAACAATTTAATATTTGTTTCAGCTTCTTCACAAAGGTTCATGAGATCTATGTCTTCACATATTTCTTTCAATCCACATTTATCAATACCTTGACTACATTCAAACATTTCCGAATCTTCAGTATTAGCAAACAATGCACTGACGACAACACGATCCATTTTTTAGAGCAATTGACAGCAATGAGGTTAAATTATAAATGATGTTCTCTTCACATTTACGGGTCTTCTTATACACCAAGACAAGATAAAAAATAAAGTAATTAGTATCTATTTACAACATATTGTTCCTAATCGCAAGTAAACACGTATTGTCCTTAATAACCACTATTTGTTAAATAACATTTTTTTACTTGAGTCTTCACTTGAAATTTCTTTTGTTATGTTATAAATAGCCTTATTGATTTCATCAAAAATTTTGTTTTTCTCGGTGGTATAATATTTTATTCTCATTTTAGTATTTTTCCAATGATCGGAAGCAGGTAGTTTTGCGATTTCACTAAGATCATAAATTTCTATTTTGATTAAGTGCGATGCATTAGATGCATCATCTTTGTTTGTTGTAATAAAAGCTACCCCTCCATTTGACGATTTCGATACTGATGAAGATTGTTTTTTCTTCTTTTTATTTTTAGAGAAGTCAAAAAGCTCGTCAAGGTTTTCTGTTTCTTCACGTTTCCTTTTGAGTGTTTTGGGTTCTATTTTCAAATTATTATCGTTAGTATCTTCATCCGACAGTTGAGGTTGGAAGTAATATTGTTTGTATGTATTTTCTTCGAAGATTGAATTCTATAATATAAATTACAATTGCTATGAGAAATATAATAATAAGTTTAAATTTACAAAGTATTCGATAAGTAGATAGATACATAAACTCTTTATTAAAAAAACATAAACAATATTTTGAAAAATCATGATTATAAATAAGCAAAAATTATAAATAATGAAAAAAATATTATAAAAAAACTTACGTCCATTCTAGTGTTGATAGATGACTATAAACTTTGGTTAAATTTGTTTTAAACTTATTATTTCCACTTCACACCTCACAATTCAACGTCCACTTAATACTGAGTGTATTTTGTTCGTACTTTGTATTGCTTTTATAAGAAGAAACACTCCATTAAGTAATGATTTAGGTAAATAAAACATTAAACTTTGTTTGTAATTTACATTGCTTTTATAAGAAGAAACACTGCATTAAGTAATGGTTTTGGTAAATAAAACATTAAACAATCTGTGAGGACCGGGCAAATTCCACGCAGATAAGATATCGTGTTTACATATACCATTAAGTTAATATAAACGACACTGTAATGAATAATATATTGCTATATGAAAAACATTTAATTTAATGGCTTCTTCGAATGATTTAAAGTTAAAAGTATGCATTGTAGATGCTACTCTCATTGTCCGTAGAGCTCGAATCAATCCAACAGTTTTACTCGCACACCAAAAAGTTTTAGCCTCTACTACAGCTAAATACCCTATCACTCGAGCTGAAGTTAAAGTTTTAACCATACCATCAGGAGTTCAGGGAAAAACACTGGATAATATTTTTCTAGGGCAGGTTCCTAAACGATGCATTGTTGGCTTTGTTAATAACGCAGCGTTTAATGGAAGTCTGATTAAAAATCCCTTTAATTTTGAGAATTATGATATGAGTTCATTTTGTTTGTATATCGATGGTCAGCAAATACCTTCGAAAGCATTACAACCATCGTTCGAGAATAATATCTTCACTACAGCCTATCATACGTTATTCTCAGGAACGGGTATACATTTTCTTAACGAAGGCAATGGGGTATCTAGGGAACAGTATGCTAAAGGTTACTGTTTACTAGCTTTTGACTTAACTCCTGATTTATCAGCTAACTCATCAAGTCATTGGAATTTGATAAGGAATGGAAGTGTAAGATTAGAAGTTCGTTTTGAATCATCTCTATCTCAAACTATAAACTGTATTGTGTATGCCGAGTTCGATAATGTTATTGAAATAGATAAGAACCGTAATGTTATCGTAGACTATAGTAGTTAACATAGGAAAAATATTATGCGCTAGTTGTAACGTACTTACGTAAGAATAAATGTGTTTATTTCATAAATAAAAATATTATATTATAACATACATTGATTTTATTGAAAAGTTCCTTTAAATAGTCGTCTCTGAAATTACCACAGAACATTAACAAGAGTAATCTTCACAAGATAGCACAAGTTAGAAACATGAACACCATTGAGATCAGGGAATGCTTATTTAAAATTCATTGGTCTCTACAAAACAATGTGTACGCAGCGAACAGATTGCCCTTTCGTACCGAAGCGCCTACGTTCTTAATAAGTAATCTGGATTCGGATACGCAACCTGGTTCACATTGGGTAGCCATTCACATAGACAATAACAAAGTTGGACAATACTTTGACTCGTTTGGTCGACCACCTGCAGCATTTCATAGAACTTTCCTGAACAGGAATTGTAGACTGTGGGATTTCAATGTCAAAAGAATACAAGATGATTGGACTTCAGTATGTGGCGAATACTGCTTAGTGTATTTGTACTTTAAATTTCAGGGTAGAAGCATGCTGGATTTTACCAAATTATTTAATATAAACGATACTGTAATGAATGATATATTGCTATATAATCTGTTTAAACAATATTTTGAATAAACGTAAAGTAAGACATGTTGTTGTTTTTTATTAGCTAGAACCACAATCGGGTGCGATAAGGAGTGTGACTCATTAGCGCTACCCATTAGCGAAACAATACCTTGTGATTTCCAAGTTGTCACAAATAAAGTAATTAAGTTAAATAAAGTAATTAAGTTGTCACAAATAAAGTAATTAAGCTAATTAGGTGTATTGGAGAACCAAAACCAAAAAACGTATGTCAGGATCGTGAAGAGATATCACAAAACGGATAGCAGCAATCGATTGGGCGTCCCCGAAAACCCCCAAAATGATACCAAACTTTTTTTTTTTTTTTTTTTTTTTTTTTTTTTTTTTTTTTTTTTTTTTAGGATGTGATGCAGGAGTTTTGACCCACCCATCTGGCCCCGAAGGGGCCAGGTGGGTGGGCCAGAACTCCTGAATCCCTACTACTATTATCTTAACAGTTTTTTTTTGGTAATTGTCTCTAATTTAAAAATTTTGCTATGAAACAACTTAAAAAGATAAAATTAGTCGTGGCACGTGGTTTTTGTGAAAAGAATATTAGGATTACACTTCTAAACATATCTTTATTTCAGTTTCAGGAATTTAATCTCATGAAGCTGTGCGAGGGACATTTCAGAAAAACACTCTCAACATATAGAGCCAGCAATTACAGTTTTGTTTTTCATGTTTCTGTTTCTACTAATAGCGTTCGTTGTACGAACGAAAATATCAAATATACACCATTTTTTAATTTAATTTTTACTTTCAGCAATTTTACGTTTTTTATTATCATTATCTTTACTTATTTTTATTTAAGATTATGGTACCTATAATAGCGAAATTGTAAAGAATCAATGCAATGTATTTTTTTTCAATATTTCCTTATCATCCGACTGCACGACCAAAAGAGGGTCATGTGTTTGTGTCTATGTATGTTTGCATGTGTGTTCCTATGTGGCGTTGTGGAGATGCGCCTTGGACAATTTTTATAATTCTTACGTCAATCGATGTTTTAATCTTGCGAGTGTCACTAAAGGCATCATAGCAACTACCAGTCACCATATTGTCTAAATAAAATAAAATCTACTAATCTCTTTACGGATACCTACCTTACTTGACGTAAGTAAATTATTTTTATATTTTTAATTTTTACACATTTTTAGCCATATACAGGGTGGAAGAGGCAGCGCTCCATTTACGGAAACAGCATATAGGGTAAAATATATCAAACCTATACCTAAAGAAATTAATCAAGATGCCTCAACAGTTTGGACGTAGGATTTTTTTTTCATTTCACGATTTTTATCCATACCTGTATTTCGTGTGACGCGATTACGTATAGATCCCAATAACATAAACACTTACTACTACAAAAATAATACTAAAGGTTAAACAACTTTGAACTTTATCGCCAACACATACGACTCGATTTCGAAATGAGGCGTGTGCGGCGGTGTTCCTTTGATAGGTTTATGTGTGCGTGCGTCATCCTTACAAATGGCGTTTTGTTTTAAAATGACAATTTTATTATTTATTTTGTTTGAAAAAATAACTTTTTCATTTTTGGGAATTTATTTTTTTCTGAATTATATTAGGCTTTTATAGAGTAGTTAAAACTGTGGTTTCATTTAATGTGGTGCTGACACTTCCAACCTGTATATAAAAAATACATACCCAAATATCAAATATATAATAACGTTACTTACATCCTACTTTAATATATATATTAAAATTGTATTAATAAATATTATTGTAATAATTGCAATAATTAACTATTATTTATTGTTAAACCTTCCATAAAACACATAATTGCTATTCGTGAATAATATAACTTTAATATTATTCGTGCGTGTCGAGGAATAAGCAAAAATTGCACGAAATACTTGCATTAAATTCAATATTGTGAGATAAAGCCAACTATATATGATAAGTGATTCACGATTGCCATTTTACTATATTCGAAAATATTGTATATTTAACACTCATATAATGAGAGTGGGAGCGTTTGAAGTTAGTACAATGGTTGTAGGTTCAATCCCTACTCGGGGCAAAAAATATTTTGATTTTTTTAATTGCAAGATTAGGGTAATTGATTACATTAGTGAAATGTTAAGACACTCCGTTCCCCACTATCTGTCGATTTCTGGAGGCATTGCGTGTTGAGGAGCAGAACTCAACGCCGCGCTTACCACGACACCAGAGCGAAGAAATGGAAATATAAATTTAAGTAAATATTTCATCTCCTCGAGTGGGGATCGAACCCACAACCAGTCGGTTTTACAGTGGTACCAGTCGGTTTTACAGTGGTACACCTCGTGCCGCTGCGCCAAGACTGATCATAAAATAATTACTATTACATAAAATAATTTAAAATCTACATTCACTTCAGACGAGGTAGAGTAACATTTTTTTTCATTTCATTTCAATCATTCCAGCTGCAACTAAAGGTTATTTGTAGAATTTCCAACTTTCTTACTTGAACACTTTTCATACTTGTTAAAACATTTCATTGACTCCGAGAGAGTATCGAGTTTCTTCGCTTTATTCTGGAGAGCTTTCTGTTCGGATAATAAATAAATGAATCGCTTGTGAAACAGGTTAATCTGTAGAAGTTATAAGGGGTAAGATGCAGAAAATATGTTTAGTTATGGAATGGATGGAATCCTTATAGGATCACTTTGTTGCCCATCTGTCCGTCTGTCAAGACCAAATGGTCATCTCAATACTTATTTAGAAAACGTATAAAAATTTTTTGAACGCAGCGGACTCGAACCTGCACCTCCTGGAAACCGACCAGGCGCTCTGACCACTAAGCCATGCGTTCTCAAAAAATTTGAACGCAGCGGACTCGAACCCGCGCCTCCTGGAAACCGACCAGGCCATCTCAACATTGCATGACCTTATTATATATCCCTGAATGGACATCGAATCCACGACTATCATGTTTACAATCAAACTCGATCTTATTGCACTACGATAGCCTATATATATATATATATATATATATATATATATATATATATATATATATATATATATATATATATATATATATATATATATATATATATATATATATATATATATATATATATATATAGGAGAACCTTAAATATAAGACTTGGACCAACAACTCCTTATTTATAACGTTTCTATTCTATCTATATCATCATTAGGCAATTTAGCCGCCGCACATTTATCAATATTACTCAACAAGCGGCTAATAATACATTTACCTATTTGATTTATTGACTATATCACGTGTACTTATCATCTTCACGCTGTATCCCACACTTCACAGGATAGGGTCTAGCACTCTCCGTCCTTCACTTTCCGCCGAATTCCAGAGGCAATGCGTGTTGAGTGGCGGAACTCAACGGCGCACTTTGCCTCGATACCAGAGCGAAAATTTCATTTTCTCGAGTGGCGACCGAATCCACAACCAATCACGCTTACAGGCTTTACTTAGGTATAATCTCAAGGTATAATTGATATATAATTTTGCAATATCCCTTTTCAAATTAATTTTTATATTCTTTATTGCACCAAATTCAACATAATAAAACATACATTTCGAAATTTCATTCCCAGCGGTGGACTTATCTCTAGAAGAGATCTCTTCCAGCCAACCCGTGGAAGTGGATAAGTGCGAAGTAGCGGGAAAGACAAGAAGACAGTGCAGTGAAATAGATTTATGTGCTACTTTTTGGTATATCTATAAGTAAATTGGTATAAAAAAAATCCAATTTCACGATTTATCGCACATATATAAGAATCTATTATTAAATTACTTCCCTTCATTTCGTGTTCTTTGAAGATTTGATGGTTTTTCATTTTGTTTTCTAAGTATTGATGAAGCAGCTTTCATGATTTTTTTGCAAAGAAGGTTAACCAGAGGGAATCTAAAATAAAGGTACTTCGTGCCCCACTTTTTGCTAAATTTTTCGAAATATTGCTTGTTGAGTGGGGGAACTCCACGCCACGTTTTTCTTTGTTACCAGAGGGGGCAAACAATATTAATTCATCCTCCCGTTACAATGAAACTCTATGTCCCAGCACCATATGGTCATGATCATCTTTATCAATATTGATAAAGATTATATTCGATTTCCGCACAATTCGAATTCCGCACAATTCGGCGTCACTTTGTCTTATACATACAAATTTACACAGACTTAGTTGACATTTACCGTCGCGTCCTACTGCACTTTAGTGTTGTGATTGGGGTTGTGGTGCAGTATAATCGAGCCCGTCCCTATGTAAAAATAAAATAAATAAATAAATAAATCAGCTTCACGTTGTATCCCGCACACAGCAGGGTAGACAGAGGGAACCTAATATTAAGACACTCCGTTCCCCACTTTCTGCCGAATTCTGGAGGCATTGCGTGTTGAGTGGCAGAACTCAACGCCGCGCTTAGCCTCGACACCAGAGCGAAGAAATGGAAATATAATATGGAAATGTAGGTAACTAAAACCTTCAATATAGGATTGTTTCCATAAATCACGTTATGTACACGTCGCAGAGTAGGCAGAAGGAGTCTAGTATTAATATATTCTACTCCCCACTTTCTGCCGAATTCTGGAGGTATTGTGTATTAAATGGTGAAACAATACCACGCATTGCCTCGACACCAGAGCAAAGAAATGAAAATGATAAATATTTTTTTTAGGTCACTTGATGGTAAATGGTCACCGCCGCCCAAGATCCCGTGTACCTAAAACCAGAGGCGTTGCCAACCTTTAAGGTGGAGATAGACGCTCTTTTCATTTCCTCAAGTGGGATTTCAACCCACAACACACCCGTGGCGTGCAAGCACTGTTGTGCTGACACGCCACGGGTGGCCTCTATTCATTTTTTTGTCTGAAACACATTTAACCCACATAATAGGGAAGGCAGAGGGACAAGACATTTCATTTTGTTGAATTCGACACAATGCTTTCCGAGTGGAACTCAACTTGCAAAACGCAAATAATTTATATAAAAATAAAGATCATAAATTTTTAATTCAAAAGGCATTATCTACTGTAGCAGCTATTGTACAGATTTAAATAGACACATGACAATGACATTATTTTTTTATACATGTATAAAAAAATAATGCCATTGTTTAATTTAAAATGAAATAAATCAAATGATGAAGAATAAATCATATTTGCGGAAAATATAATTATTTTTCTGATATCATCATTGGAAAATGGGTTAAGTGCGCTTCCACGCTCGCATCAACATTTATGACCTTTCACTGTTGTTGTTTCAATGCTTTTTATTTAAATTAGATAAGATAAGAACATGCTAGATTTATTTTTTAAGTTTATATTGAATTAAATCAAGATATTTACAATTTCGTGCCGATTGTTCGTTGAGGCGAGTCGTGGTGCATGGGATAAGAGTGTCACACTGTAAATGGAATGTCCAACAGGTTGTGGATTTATTTTCTACATGGAGTCGAGGCAAAGCGCGATGTCGCCACTCTACACGCTATGCCTTCAGAATCTGATGGAAAGTATTTTAATACTAGGCTCTCTCTGCCTACCCTCACACATGCGGAATACAGAGAGAAGCTGATGTTTTGTTTTTCACTATCTAATATTGGAAACAATCCTAATCAAAAGAAAGCCCGACAAGAACTTTATGGGTGACTACTGAACTAATGGGTATTTTAATTACATATGTATCTATAGGGACGGCTCCGACAATACCACGCTACTATCCCGATCACAAAACTAAAACACAGTAGGATGCAACGGACGAAGTGTAATTTACTGTGACCAAGCAATATTAACAAAATTTGGCGGAAGGTGGGGAACGATGTGTATTAACACTAGACTACCCCTTTTTTGCGGGAAAAAGCGTGAAATCTTATTAATACTAAGAACACAAAATGAAACTACCAAATCTTCAAAGGTCGCTACACCGCGTTTCAATTTCGCTCACGGTTTCATACTATTTGAAGTGGTTTCCAAATATAGGGTTGCATATAACTGAGATTTTCAATAAACTGCGCAATATATTTGAAGGACTAGTGCTCTAAGTCAAGTTTTATGAGCTATCGAACAAACATGAGCTACAAGAAATCTTTTAGGTTGCTACGAATAGTGAGTTTACTTAAAAGTTTGTTTTTGATTTGAAGGTAAATATTATTTCAGTATGAAGAGATTCAAAGGTAAAGTCAACGTGAAATTTATATAATTGGTGATTGGTGTTTCTTATTTGGTATATTTATTACTTGATGTTGTTAGATTAGTTTAAGATGTTATTAAAATTGAACCTCCATCTGAATTTCACCCGAAATCAATCAAGGGAAAACAAAAAAAAAACGATTTCGGATATGTATCGAAGACAAAAAATGTCATAATTAATAATAGGATTTTTCTTAGAAAATCCTTTGATTAACAGAAAATTAAATTAGCTTCACGCTGTATCTCAGAGCAGAGTATGCAGACGAAACCTAGTGTTATAGTTATAAGATACTATATTCTCCGCTTTTCATCCAATTCTAAATTCATTGCGGGCTGAGTGGCGGAACTCAACGCCGCGGTGAGTCTCGACACCAGAGCGAAGAAATGAAGACAAATTTAAATGAATATTTAATTTTCTATAGTGGGGATCGAACCCATGACCAGTCGCGCTTACAGACACACCTTGTACCCTTGCGCCATAACTGACTATTCATCATGCCTGTTGACTGAAACGAAAATAAATCTTAAGCTTCATTATTACCTTAGTCAAAGAAGAGAATGTCTGACTGTAAGCACGATGGTTGGGGATTCGATTCTTACACTTAGTAACGAATTAATTCTTTCTTATTTTAATACTTCCTCGCTCTGGAAAAAAAGACTGTAGTATTCACTTCTTCCACACAACACGCGAACGAGAAAGTGTGGAACGGAGTGTCTTAACACCAGGTTCCCTCTGCCTACCCTGCTGTGTGCGGGATACAGCGTGAAGCTGATTTATTTATTTATTTACACAAAAAATAGCACATACTTTTTTTAAAGGACATTTCAAAACTATATATCAATTATACCTTATATAATCAATAAATCATACCGAGAAGTAAATTGATTTTTATTGATTGATGAATGTACGGCGGCTGCATTGCCTAATGATGATAGAAACACGTTATAAATAAAGAGTTGTAGGTTCAAATCCTACGACTTTAAAGTTCTTCTACTTTGCAGATGCTATCGTAGCGATGAAATAGGGCCTCAATGTAAACACGATAGTCGTGGGTTCGATCCACCTCTGCCCACCCTGCTGAGTGCGGGATACAGCGTGAAGCTGATTTTTATTTTGATTTAGACACCTTTTCAACGATACCCACTTGATGTAGTTCGTCGATTTTTTTTATTTTGACAATATGGCGACTAATTGTCACAAATGTCATTCGCAAGGTTAAGGCGGCTCGGTTGACGTAAGAATCATCAAAATTGATCAGGATATTTAATCTCTTCAACGCCAGATACATACACAAATAGACGTTTTTTTGTGTCGGCCAGTCGGATAATAGGGAAATATTGGACAATGTTGCATTACAAATTGTTTCTTTACAATTTTGCTATTATACGTACCATAATCTATATATATAAAAGGACTTGTGCTGACTGACTAAGGTAAGACACACGCAGAGCGGTAACGGCTGATGGTAGAAACGTGAAATTTGGGCAGATGTTTATTTTCATATTTTGGACATCCACTAAGAAGGGAATTTGAAAAATTTTAACCCTAAAGGGATGAAATAGGGGTTGAAAATTTGTATAGAAAAAAAATTTAAACGATTTTTATAAAATTTGAAATTCAGACTCTTAAAAATATTTCATTGAACACGTGTTTCATGGTTTTTAAGAATTCACCCCCTAAGGGTTTAAATAAGGGGTTGAAAATTTATATGGAAAAATCTTTAAATTGCCACCGATTTTTATAAAAAATTAAATTCAGACTGTTAAAAATATTTTATTGAACACGTGTTTAGTACCTCTAGTCTTATATAAAAATAAGTAAACATAATGATAATATAAAACTTAAAATTGCTCAAAGTAAAAAGTAAATTAAAAATGGTGAATATTTGATATTTTTGCTCATGCAACGAACGCTATTAGTAGAAACAGAAACATGACAAGCAAAACTGTAATTGCTGGCTCTATATGTTGAGTGTTTTTTCTGAAATGTCCCTCGCACAGCTTCATGAGATTACATTCCTGAAACTGAAATAAAGATATTTTTAGAAGTGTAATGCTAATATTCTTTCCACAAAAAAACTTATTTTATCTTTTTAAGTTGTTTCATATGAACATTTTTAAATTAGAGACAATTGCAGTATTTTTTTTTATCTTCATCCTGTATAGTTGTATCTCACACGCAGCATCGTCGGTAGAAAGAACCTAGTGTTAAGACACTCCTCTCCCCATTTCCTCCACCTCTAATATATTTAAAAAGTGTAAATAAGTCATTGTTGCTCAAATTACCAATATAATATATTGTAAAGTAACTAATTGTTATAAAATATTTTATTTACAATATTTTTTGAAGGTCAGGAGCCATCACTACGAATCTCAGTTTTAGATAACGATTTCACTCGTTCCTTTTTGGCGCTAAAAAGTTCCCATAAAAAGTTATTTTTCTTTCCTTATAGAACACTTACTGTAGAATTTTATATAAACAAAATACTGTTTAAAAAGTTGAAAGGCCGTTCGTGTAATAAAAATTATTTAATTACGTCAAACGATATTTTACAACTTAAATATTATAATTTTTTTGTAAATACGCAGTTATATAATCAAAATTCTTGTAAATAAAAAAAATGTTGAGTGGCGCAACTCATTGTCGCGTTTTCCCTTATCACCAGAGCGAAGACATGAAAATATGAATTATTTCACTTCCCGAATGGAAATTGAATCCACAACCGTCGTATCGACAGTCGCACTCTTGTGCCACTGCGCCACACCGGCCTCAACAAATGTAATTGTGCTAAAACTTAATTTTACTTTAGATTGGCAGTTTATAATAAAAGCAAATAAAGGAATTTTGAAAAATATTAAACAAAAGCTTTCTAGTACATATAGCTTTCCTCGATAAATGGATAACATTTTTTTTTTAATTTAAACCAGTATTTCCTGTGATAAGCGCGTTTAAAGAAACTCATCAGCTTTATAACACTAGTATAGACATAGATTTAACTTTAAAAAATTAAAATGATTAAATGTTAAGACACTGAACACGTAATAGAATATTTGACGTGTGAAAATGGGGAACGGAAGTGTGTTAATGGTAACGGAGAGTTTTTCACAAGATTTCAAGGTTCCTCCTTCCTACTCTTCTATGTGAGGAATACAGCGTGATATTTAAAAAAAAACAAGATGAATATTTTTATGTTTTAATATTTAATATTAACAATATTTTGTTCGTAAATGTTTAATATAGTCCCTCTATAATAGGCTTGTCTTATCGGAATTTGTTTATTTATAAAGTCCGCCCCAATGGCGCTCCAGTCGACGTTCCACGGCTGTCAACTCACAAAGACTCAAAGCTAATATTGTCTGTGTTTTGGATATTTATAAATAGTGATTTAAATCTGAATCAGACTTAAATTGATTCGTTGTATTATATTTTAATATATAGAAATATTTTTTTATGTTTAGAATTAGAGGCCAGTCGTGGCGTAGGGGTAAAAAGTATGACTGTAATTAGATTTAATTCTCACTGGAGGAATTAAAATATTTAATATATCCATTTTCCTTGCTTTGGTGTTGAAATACGCTTTGGTATAGAACTAAAGATTTTTTTAAGTTGAAATGGTTTTGCTTATCATAACTTCACATATGATATTTGAGCTTAAAAAATGTTCAGTATAAGCGTGGCGGCTATGAGTTCGATTCCAACTCGTGAAATATAACACTTAGTATCTGCTTGAAATAACTTATTTTCAATATTATATTTTCATAATAAATCTTTGATGCTTCCAATAGCGCGATTGCCACCAGAATGTTTGACAGCTATACGTCAATAAAACTTTTATAATATTTCCTTGTTCTGGTAACCACACTCAGCACGCAATGGCTGCGAAATCCGATGGAAAGTGAGGAATGGAGTGTCGTAATGGGGAACAGAGTGTCTTAACATTAGGTTCCTCTAGGGTAGGGTAGGTAACGCTACAAAGCAAAGTCTGACTTAAATTATGAAAGAACGCTTGAGAATAAAAAAGAATATATTTTTAAAAATTTAATTACTTAAACAACACCATGATGCACTCTAGCAGATTAACACAGATAATAAAAATGTATGATAAAGTTAATGCTAACGTACTCCACCGGATATAACGGGCGCCACTGAGACTGGGCAGTTTTCGAACAAAAGTTATTTCATTTTGGAATATCTACTATTTTCGTAACTTTAATAATATCATTCATATAGATCTAAAATCAAATATCTGTAAATATTTTGTTTTGATATGGAAAAGTTTTTATTTTGACATATATCTATTAATTGTTGGCCGAAGTAGTGAGTTCGACCCATTTTGCTCGGGGGCATAAAATAATTTAGTTATGCAATGTTTCTAATTCGCGTAGACAGTAAATTACGAATGTTGTGACACTAGATTCCCCAGGGTTCCCCCCCTATCTGCTATAGGTAAGATAACGCATAAAACTTCATCGTAGAATAGTAGTACCATAAAAAACGCCATGAGTTTAAATTTTAAATAGCATTCAAATTCCGGTATATGCTACTCCAAATCACAGAACTCGCATATGTCGCTTAATACAATAGATGTGCAGAAATTCAATTTTTCATTATTTTATTTTTTCGAGTCACTGCGTGTTGAATCGTAAAACGTAACTTTCTCTTGATTAAATAATTCATTCTCCTGAATGAGAGCACACAACCGACGTGCTCACAGTCACACCCTTGTGCCACTACACTACGACGGCCTCTGAAAAAATTAATTTGTCACAATATTTTAATATTAAAAAAAATCTTATTACCATGAATCAATTCAAAGCAAACAGCAAACATTATTAATAAATACATACATTACCGGGAACGTAGTAATAAATCAAACAAGTATTCTCTCTTTACTACCAACATTTGCATATCGCGAGGAAATGACAAAACATCAATGTACCTCCTGCGTTTGTAGGAAACACTTTACACAATACGTCTAGAAGAAAATGTCATATAAACGTAGCTTGAAAATGTAAAAACCTTTAGAATGATGTAATATTGTTTTTAGTTTCTCACTGTATAGTACGTATGCAGGATAGTTAGAGAGAACCTGGGAAACTAGTGTTGTAACCCCGTTATCATTAAGACACTTCCGTTCGCCACTTTTTAGTAAATTTTGAAGGCATTGCGTGTTGAGAGGCAAAACTTAACGTCGGGTTTAGTTTGGTTATTAGAGAAAAAAATGAAAATATTAAATATTTAGTTTTTTGCTATGGAAAAAAAACAAGACAAACGTGCGTTCTGGTCTCCTGATGATAAATGATCACTGCCCAATACCCCGTATAACAACGGATGTTCGTTGCCTTTGAATTGGAGATAAACGCTATATTCATTTCCTCGACTGGGACTTGAACCCACAACCGTCATGCTTACACGCTACGGGTGGCCTCTATTCTATTTTCTTTTTGGAAAAACGAGGCAGAGAGCCAAGATATTTCATTTTCTTGAATTCGACAGAATACTTTTCGAGTGGAGCTCAACTTGCAAAACGCAAATAATTTCTATAAAAATAAGGTTATTAATTTTTAATTCAAAATGCATTATCTACTGAAGCAGCTATTGTAGAGATTTAAATAGACATGCATCTATGTATAAAAAAATAATGTCGTTGTTTGATTTAAAATGAAATGAATCAAATGATGAAGAATAAATCATATTTGCGGAAAATATAATTATTTTTCTGATATCATCATTGGTAAGTGGGTTAAGTGCGCTCCCACGCTCGCATCAACATTTATGACTTTTCACTGTTGTTGTTTCAATGCTTTTTATCCAAATTAGATAAGATAAGAACATGCTAGATTTATTTTTTATGTTTATAGTGAATTATATATAGATATATATGTTAGACTTTTTTTTAATGATTATTTTATTTTTTATTGAACGAAATCAAAGATTTACGATTTCGTGCGGATTGTTCGTTGAGGCGAGTCGTGGCGCAGGGGATAAGCGTGTGACTGCAAACAGAATGTCCAGCAGGTTGTGGGTTCATTTCCTAGATGGTGTCGAAGCAAAGCGCGGTGTCACCACTCTACACGCAATGTTTCCAGAAACTGGCGGAAAGTGTCGTAACACTAGGCTCTCTCTGCCTACCCTGACACATACGGGATACAGTGTGAAGCTAAACATTGTTTTTCACTATCTAATATTGGAGTTATAGGAGATACGCCGGATACTTACGCCGAATGCGTATTTTAGATACATATCAGGTATCTTTAGAGACGAACCCGACAATACCGTACCACTATCCCGATCACAACACTAAAGTAGGTACAGTAGGACACAACGCGCGAAGTTTAATTTACTGCGACCACCACTCAACACGCAATATTACGAAAATTTTGCGGTAAGTGGGGAACGACGTGTCTGAACACTAGATTACTTCCCCTACCCCGTTTTGCGGGTAAAAAAACGTGAAAGCTGCTTTATAAATATTAAAAACACAAAATGAAAATGTTGATCTTTTTTATTACATGGATGTCTTTTTGAAATTATACAATAGTTGCTACAGGCAATAATGCCTTTTGAATTAAAAATTGTAATTTTTAATTTTATACAAAATCATGGCGCAGCGGCACAAAGTGTGACTGTAAAACCTGGTTGTGAGTTCGATCCCCACTCGAGGAGATGAAATATTTACTTAAATTTATATTTACATTTCTTCGCTCTGGTGTCGAGGCAAAGCCCGGCGTTGAGTTCTGCCACTCTATTGTCAATGCCTCCAGAATTCGGCAGAAAGAGGGGAACGGAGTGTTTTAACACTAGGATCCCTCTGCCTACCCTGCTGTATGCGGGATACAGCGTGAAGCTGAATCTTAGGTTGAGCTCCAATCGAAACGTATTGTGTCGATTTCAAGCAGAAAGTACAGAATGAAGTATCTTGACATTAGGCGGCTTAGGCTTTTAGGCTCTCTCTGGTGTCCCTGGCATGTGAATATAATGTTTTTCTCACAAGAAAAAAAGTGGCGTGGCGACGTTGAGTTCTGCCACCCAACACACAACGCCTCCAAAATTCACCAAAAAGTGACGAACGGAAATGTATTAACTAGAACAGAGCAAACTAATATTAGATTCCCGGGTTCGCTCTGAAATTATTCATGGTAATAAGAACTTTTTAAATATTAAAATATAGTGACAAATCATTTTTTTTAGAGGCCGTCGTGGCGTAGTGGCACAAGGGTTTGACTGTAATCATGATAACTGTTTTTTTATTTAGAAAAATGAATTATTTAACCGAGAGAAACTTCAGATTCAGCACGCAGCGACTTGAAAAAATAAAAATATCACAAATTGAATTTCTGCACATCTACTGTATTAAGTGATATATACGAAGAGTTCCATGGATTTGGAGTACCATATACCGGAATCCGGTACTTTGTTTAACCAATCCAAAAAATTAAAAATTTAATTAAATTAAAATTCAAACTCAAGCCATTTTTTTCCCCACTGCTAAGAAAGGGTTATGTTTTTCGCGCGTATCTTGTATGTATGTATTATTCTTTATTACCTCATATCTCCAGAACCGCTGAACAGATTTACATAATTGAGGTATCGTTAGATTCATATTAGCAGCCCAAGTGTTCTTAGATAGGCGACGTTAAATAAAAACAATCATGGCGGCTGTGGGACGCCACTGAACTTAGTGTAAAAAAATTTTTCGTTTCGAATACCACAATATGGGTCTCAAATTCAAGAGCTTACTACGAGAATTTCAAAAAGGTATATCATGATTATGATTACCATAATGAATTCTAACAAAAAAATTAAAAATAAAAAAAATATTTGTAAAAACAAAAACCCCGACTGCATAAAAGTAAAAATAAAATAAACAAGTCCAATAGTTTATTAGGATTAACAGTCGGGACCTCTTTAAATTACGAAGGGTTCCTGGTAAAGATTTTATTGATTGAAGAATTACTTATAGGTGCCGACTGTTAATCCTAATAAACTATTGGACTTGTTTATTTCCTTTTTAATTTTATGCAGTCGGGGTTTTTGTTTCCACAAATATTTTTTTATTTATAAAACTACTATGTTACGATATGACCATTGGTTAATAATATTTTTTTCAAATTTTATGCTTTATCCTACCTATAGCAGCTAGGGGCCCTGGGGAACCTAGTGTCACAACACTTCGTAATTACTGTGCTGTCTACACGAATTATAGGCAATGCACAACAAGTAAATTATTTCAGGCCCCCGAGCAAAATGGGTCGAAAGTTATTTAAGTAGTGACTTAAGCGACGGCCAACAATTAATAGATATGTCGAAATAAAAACTTAATCATATTATAAAAAAATATATTTCTAGATTTTTGATTTTAAATCTATATGAATGATATAATATTGAAGGGACATAAATAGTAGATATTCACATTGCACAATAAAATAACTTTTGTTCGAAAACTGCCCAGTCTCAGTGGCGCCCGTAATATCCGGTGGAGTACGTGAGCATTAACTTTATCATACATTTTTATTATCTGTGTTAATCTGCTAGAGTGCATCATGGTGTTTTTCAGTAATTAAATTTTTAATAAATATTCTTTTTTATTCTCAAGCGTTCTTTTGTAATTTAAGATGTAGATTTTTTAGCCTCACACTGTATCCCGTACATGGTAGAGTAGGCAAGGGAAACCTTGTGTTAAGACACTCCGTTTCAGATTATCCGCCGATTTATTGAAGAAAAATTCACTGATTTGCGGAGTAAATGAAAATAATTATATATTTGTTTCCTTGAATTTCCTCGAACTCACAACCATGTCCCACGATAACCTTATCGAATTAATATTTGATCTTATAAGTATAATACAAGGCGGAAGCCTCTGCGCTCCTTTTACGGGAAGAGCATATAGGGTAAAATATATCAAACCCACACCTAAAGAAATTAATCAAGATATCTCAACAATTTAGACGTAGGATAGGTTAGGATTTTTTTTCATTTCACGATGTTTATCCATACCTGTATTTCGTGTGACGCAGTTACGAATAATAACGTATTATAAAAACCTACTACTACAAAAATGCTACTAAGCGTTGCCGATCTGAAGCTTTTTATTCTCAAAAAACATTCTAGAACGAGAAGAACGGAATATCTCTCGTTCTATTTTACGCAATTCAACATCGCCGCCATTACCTACGACTCCATTTCGTGAATGAGGCGTGTGCGGCTTTATCGCTTTGATAGGTTTGTGTGTGTGTGTGCGTCATTCTTGACAAGTGGCGTTTTATTTTACAAAGATAATTTTATTAATTATTTTGTTTAAAAAAATCACTTTTAATTTTTTTTTTAAATTTCCTTTGTTTTGATTGTATTAGGTTTTTATATAGTTATTACTGTGGTTTCATATAAAGTGGTGATGACAAAAACACTGTATAGTCACAGTGGAAATATTTAAAAAAAATAAATAAATCAGCTTCTCACTGTATCCCGAATACAACAAAGTAGGCAGAGGAAACCTAGTGTTAAGACACTCCGTTCCCCACTTTCAGTCGAATTTTTCGAGGCATTGCGTATTCAGTGGCGGAACTCAACGCCGGGCTATTGCTCGGTTGTCAGAACGAAGAAATGTAAATAAAATTGTAAGTGGGAATCCAACCTACAACCGTAGCGTTACAGTCACACTCTTATGCCCCTGTACCTAAATAAATAATATTTTAGTAGCATAACATTATTAATAACACAATTTTGATTGAGAACTTTTTTTAATTAACTGCGGCTGTGAAATAATGTTTGCACTTTGTAATTTCATGTAGTATTTACATAATATTTGGTAAATATGATTTTATTACTGTATACTTACTCCCGTCCCGTTACGTTCAAATTTTTATACTTTTTCGAAATTTTCTTTTGCTGTGCGGAAGCGTGGAATAAATAAAATATTTCTTTACATGTATGCATGCTGTCTACGCGAATTTTTTTTTTTTCATCTTATCGTCTTGGTCAGCTAGCATCCCATCATCTCATCTTATCTCTGCCAGCCACCTTCTTTGAATTACCAAATCATTAAAATGTATTTAGTAATATAATAGGAATGATTATCATAAACTAATCTAATTGATGTCACATTAGTCAGAAGACATCTGTTAGGATATTCTATATTATTTTCCGAGGAATTTTAGAGATATTATGTCTTCAGTGACGCAACTCAACGCTGCGCTTACGCTACCATAGCAACCAAATGAAAATTATTTAAATCTATTGTATTACAAATTTATTGTATAGAACCCACTTGTGGGACACTGTGTCCCACTCTCAAAGTAACATTGAAAAAACAAAATGTTAAATCACTAAATATCACAAAATAGAAGAAATTATGAAAATATTTAAAAAATCTATGTTAGACATACCATAACAAAATAATATTTCTGTATATTCTTGCAGAATTCATGGAAATATGTATTTCAAGTCAGCACGGCGGTGCGAGTAAACGACATCACATTCGGGCTACATTACAACTGTAAAAACGCCTCGTTTGCATTGTAAATGCCGATACTCGAGGCGGTGTAAGGCTGGTGCTTCACGTGGTAAAAAATATTGAATCTTTTGTGATATTCTTTTTTTTTGTTCTTTTTAACTGAATTAATAAATGGGTTCGAGTACCAGTCGAAAGGAAATTAAATATTTTACATTTTCATTTCTTTGCTCTGGTGTCGAGGCAAAGCGCGGCGTTGACTTGCGCCATTCAGCACGCAATGCCTGCAGAATTCGGCGGATAGTGAGGGAAGAAGTGTCTTAACACTAGATTAATCCCGACTACCTTGATATTTAGAAAAAATTAAGAAACTGCTTTTAATGTGACATCAGTTAGATAGTAGACAGTATTGTGTGTTTCTATATCTATATTAATATCCTCTATAAAATCTTGTAAACGACAAACACTTTACTAATATGTGTAATTTTTTTTCAGTTTCACGCTGTATCCTGTATGTAGCAGGATAGAGAGAGGAAACCTAGTGTAGAGGCATTGCATGTTGAGTGGTTCAACGCCACGATTTTTGTTTGTGGTACAGAGTGATGAAATGAAAATATTAATAATGATAGCACATTCCCCCGAGTGCGGATCGAACCCACAACCGCATTACATTTAACCACTCATGTTCTGCACCACGATAAACTCACATATTTTTTTAATGGTAAATACTATAAAAAATCTTATTTTATAAAACAAGAAAATTTAAATCTTGTTGATGTTATTAAGGTTATTTTATAGCTTCACAACTGTACAGCATAGTTACCTAACAAGTGAAACGCCACCCTAAGAATCGCCTGGTTGGAATTTCTATCAGCGGCACAAACATTTTGCGCCCCTTTCAATAAAAAACAAGAAATTGTGGGAAAAAATTGGTGAAATCTTTGAAATTAGTTTAAGTTCTAGACAAAATCAAAATAAAAGTTTTAGAAATAAATGTTGTAGTATTATTATTTATTTAAATAAAAATACCAAATATCTATATTATTTATACGCATATTATAAAGCTGAAGCGTTTTGATTGAAAAGAGCGAAGGAAATCTGTTATAAACTGGTATTATGATATACAAATATGTACATTGTAATACTAGCTTATATCTACAGCTAAAAAGTTTAAAATTCGTTCAATTATCATAGAACGTACTGCTTCTAAGAAGATGTTAGATTATTTAAAAATCATAAATTTTGTTGTTACTAAATAACTGCATTTAAATAAAATTGTAGTTTTAAAAAATATTTAAGTAATATCTAACTTGGGTTAAGTCTAAATCTTAATTTAGAGATATATACATAAAATAAAAACTGCTTAACACTACAAAACATTATAAGCCATAATATAAAGCAAAATTTACATTTAATCATGTTTCATCGATAAGTTATTTCTTGCAAAATTAAAATCCCTTTAAAGTTACCAGCAATAAAAATGAAAAGGGAAATTTTGAATGGAATTAAGCGAATTTTTCGGCGGTATAGGCGACGGCGTCTGAATACGCAATGGCGGGCTATTGTAAAACGGCATCGTTTATTTTTACCGTCTGAAACGTGATTTCTTTGGAAAATAATAAAGGATTTTCGATGTCATGTTTGAAAAATCTCTAATACCCTTAAGTAATAAAGCTTTGCAAATATGTTATAAGATAATATTTAAAAAAATACAACTGCTCTTTTATTAATAAGTCTGAACAAATTTTCTGAGCTATATAGATATATCTGAAAAGATATTTCTAAGATATATAAACTAAACAAAGATCTACTTAAAAAATTATAATTAATATAAGAATTTGTTTGAATGTGCCTATCTCAGAAACTAATATTTTGAATTGTTTTTTAGAATTTAGAACCTCAATTTTGTTGTCCAAGACTATCTCGTTACCGTGTGGAGGTCATCAACCTGAAATTAAGAACAAATATTTAGGTATATATTAACCTTTGAATAAAGAAATAAATCAAACTACTAAATCAATGTTATCAATAAATATAAACATATTATACATTGACTTTGCTACATTTTGCATAAAATTCGCCACGTAATACTTATACATACTTATACAATACGCATACTTCCTGTGGACCTGCAGTTACGCACAATATGTGACTGTAACACCGACTGGTTGTGGGTTCGATCCCCACTCGAGGAAATTAAATATTTACTTAAATTTATATATCCATTTCTTCGCTCTGATATCGAGACTAACTAAGCGTGGCGTTGAGTTCTGCCACTCAACACGCAATATTTTTAAACATTTTTAAAGTGTTATTCCACACTTAGGAAAGAAAAATACTTATTTAGAAAACGTATAATTTTTTTTTAAATAAGTAATTTTCTTTCCTAAGTGTGGAATAACACTTTAAAAATGTTTAAAAATATTTAAAAAATACTTTCTCTCTTGCCAAACGGTAATTCTTAGTATCTTTGGGTAGCGGAAATTTGTAAAAATCTCCCTACAGAGATGCTAACAACATAAATAAGTGTAACAAGCGTATAAAAATTTCGACGTAGCTTGGCGAGAACGCATGGCTTAGTGGTCAGAGGCCTGGTCGGTTTCCAGGAGGCGCGGGTTCGCGTCCCGCTGCGTTCAAATTTTTATACGTTTTCTAAATAAGTATTTAACACGCAATGCCTCCAAAATTCGGCAGAAAGTGGGGAACGGAGTGTGTTACACTAAGTTCCCTTTGCCTACCCTGCTGTGTGCGGGATACACTACGTGAAGCTGATTTATTTATTTTTATTAAGATATATGGTCCTTGAAAGCTCAAAAAAATCAAGCCTTTAAATTAAGGCATTCAAAAGATACGAACATTTATATGCATCGATTTTGATGCATTTCGTATGAAAGTCGCCGCTTAATTAAAACGCACGAAATTTGATATGAACTAACAATACAAATAAAGAAAATCACATCGAAACGTCAAAATTTATAGATATTTGATAGAAAAAAATATTTGCAGTTATTTTTTCTTGAGGTTGGATTGGAAACCTCAGTGGGTGAGTCTGACTCGCACTTAACCAGTTTTTATTTTTGTATCGCATGCAATCTACAGTACCAATATTATATTTTTTCACAACTCCACTTCTGTTAGCTTAATAAATATTTATAACGCCGCCGCCGCGTCAAGTCGCAACGTGCATTCTCGCACATTTTACATCTGTTTTCTTCCAGATTTGCCTCATCCTATCCTGTTTGAAGCTCACAATGCATATTGTCGGGTTCTTGTATTGAAATATAACAATGGCTCGCAGACAATACCTTGTATTCCCCACATTAGGTCCATATCCGGCGTGGCGTATACTTTGTACGTAATATGATAAATTCATATAGTAGAATTTTATTCATCTACTTTTGTTAAATGTCCAGAGTGATGTTTGAAGCTATATTTGTCACTATACAAACTGGTAAAAGAAAAGCAAGATTAGATTTTTACAATTTAACGTATTGTTTATATGGTTGCCGTTAGTGAGACAGAATCTGATTGTAAAAACTGATTATGGGTAGAACTCCCATTCGGGGGAAACAATTAATTTTCTTGCCATAGTAGTAAGTATAAAGTTTCTAGGTCATCTAAAAATGAGTAAAGTTTTTGATGAACGAGTGAGTCAGTCACAAAATTTCCCGTTTTTAAACATGAATATATCAATAACCGTTAGAGTTTAATTATAGAAATTTTACACTTAATAGAGAGATAGAGAGAGAGTCTTCATAAATGTGTTATATTTCATGCATATTGATTAAATAATTTACGGGCTATGAAGAGTTAAAAATGAGCTTGAAACGATCCCTATTATTATTAACTTGGCTGGACACGCTGGCGCGCGCCTTTGTTTAAGGTATTATATTAATAGCTTTATATATTATATAAAATTTTATATGTTTCCAAATTTTTCCTTAATATGTAAAGAATACTTAAAAGAAAAAAATCAAAATCAGCTTCACGCTGTATCCCGCACACAGCAGGGTAGGCAGAGGGAACCTAATGTTAAGTTCAGCCTTAAGTTTCCGCTGATGACTTTATATGGAAGCTGTACAAGCATCTGACGAGCCTACTAAGTATATATACAAAATATGAAGAAAATATATAGTGTCGACGATGAAAAACAACATCTGAATAATCTCTGCAAGGACACTTTGGCAATGGAATTAGATGATTCTTAACAATCCCCACGCTCACATATCGTCAAGGCTAAAATTTAAAATATAGTTAGCGAACACAATCAATTAAGACTTAGACCATTTAAATCCTGATCAGATACCGAGGAGTTCTAAGCAAGGCAGACGTGGTTTTTGCAAGCCGAAAAAAAGATTTAAAAAAATCAATTCTCAATTTGCAAAGGTGTTCGAAATATATAAAATATATATGTACGAAATAACATCCTTAGATGAAATGTCTGATAATTTCATCTAAGGATGTGATAATTGTACCTAAAGATCTCATAATAATTTAATATAGTTATAAGTGTTCATTTCGTATTTCGTATTCATATTTTTTTAACCTTTATATGTAAAGGTTAAAAAAAATAATTTAAAAAGATAGTGGAACGAACTTAATAAAGAAACAAAATTCCTAAATATTCTTTTTTTATCTCAGGAGAAAATTCTATATATTTTTTTAAATTTATAATTAAAAAAATAAAGCACATTAATGGCAATATATTATACTAAGCGGAAAAAAAACATTTGATTGGAATTTGGATTTCATTTTGGTAAAAAAAAAATATTGTGGTCCCCTCGTATATAGTCAGCCATTTAAGTAATCTTCTTTTTGAGCTTCTACAAAAAAGTATACAAATAACTACATATATTTGTTAACAAAGGTCTGAATTAACATTTAAAAGTAAGCTCTCATTAACAGTTTTATTATTTTAAAAAACTTAAATATTTTTTCACCCATTAAAGTCATAGTGGCTCATGTAATTCATTATAGCTATTAAGGATTACCTAAATAGCCTAACGCTAAACTAATTTTACTTTAAAAGTCTACAATATCTAAATTAATCACTAATTAATATTAGAGTTCAATCAATCCGAATTTTAACGAAAACACTAATTGAATAAAAACACTCTACAACGTTCATTTATTTTCAACAAAAAAGGCTAGCATTAAAATAATACCTAAAAAAAGAAAAAGACTTTAAATAATAAATGGCTTTTATTTGGCCTCAGTTAATTACGACTTTTGAAACGAAATCTCGATACATTTAAATTAAGAGCTTCAAGTTCTGTCGCAAACATCGCTAATTGGCAGGACTATGTGATCGTCGTTTCCTAGGAACTGTGTAATTTGTGATTATTTAACAACAAGTACAGTCACATACGTGTGTATATTAATTTCTCTTTGTAATATAATTGTTGTTCCCTTCTAGGGATTCACTCGACGTTTTTGAAGTAAATAAATCGAATTAGTTAAGCGAATAATTTTTTTTATGGAAGAAGACAAGGCAAACGAGCGAATGGATCACCTGTTGATAAGTGATCACCGCCACCCATGACGCCGTGTCACAACAGACTAGCTACAGGTGCGTAGCCGGCCTTTACATACTGTTAAGTTACTCCGTTCCCCACTTTCTGCTGGATTATTCGAGACATTGCTTGTTAAGTGTCGGAATACAACAATTTAGTCATCTATAACCTTCTAAAGTATTGAATCCGATACCATTACATACATTTAGATAGATGTCAATTTTACTATTATATTAAGAAAAACATGTCAAACGCATACAACTGTCGAGCAAATACACAAAATATATGCGCGTGGAGAGTACAGCAATTCCTGTTAGAATCACGACGTCGGTTCTATATAAATTGGCTATTTCAAAGAGTTATGAAACGTGAATAAATCACGTGTATGGTGACACAAAAATCGTTATCATATATTAAATGTCCAATGTTTGAACAAATATTTGTTATTTTGTTTAGTTACAACTATATAAGTCATGGAAAGGTACGTTTGGAATGATTTGTCTCCAATATACTCGCAAAACTTGCGAAATAAGAAAATTGTGTGGTATTGTTATAAATGCATTTTCAGAGGTAACCTAGATAAAATGGTTCGTTCCGAACTTATGGACTAATTTTTAAAACATTGTTTGCTGAGTAGCAAAACTCAACAAAATCATCAAGAACCTATCGATATCGTGGCGCAACGGCCCAGCGTCTGAGAAACACGAAGGAAGTAGGTTAGATACCCACCTGGGTTAATAAATTACATTAAATTTAATATTATTATAGTTCCGCCACTCAACACGCAATGCCTCCAGAATCCGGCAGAAAGTGGGAAACGGAGTGCCTTAACACACGTTTCTTCTGCCTACCCTGCCGTGTGCGGGATACAGCGTGAAGCTGAAAAAAAAAATATGCAAGAAAATCTAGGTTTAAAGTTCTTAAGGTCACATACCATTGTTAAGTTTGGTCTTAATATATGATAATACATGATAACAAGTCTTGAAGGCGACCAATTCAATCAATTTGAGACCACGTTTTAAATAATGCAATGATATCTTAGGACTGCAATGATAGTGCCATGATGTTGACTGTTAAATAAAGAAAGGGTCCGATAATCATGGGAAAACAGCACTGGCTTCTAATGAATTATTAATCAATTAAACAATTAATCTAACCCTTTCAGTAAGGGAGTTTTGAGGGTAACGACCATTAACGTTAAAGTTTATTTTTTCGGTATCTAGTAAAGATATTTTAATGATATTTTAATAAAATTTGAATGGCTATCAACAGAATGGAAGTGGCAGCGATCCTTTTAATATTTCAAACCCATACCTAAAGAAATTAAACAATATGGACGTAGGATTTCACGATTTTTATCAACACATTTCACGATTTCATCATAATATTTCACGATTTTTATTAACAGTGTAGCTTTTCCATATTTATCGGGCTTGACCCTTTGTTGTCATTTTGCGATGAAAAAAATTGGTTGTCATTTATGGGGCAAAATTAGAACAAAGCGCGGCGTTAAGTTCTGCCATTTAACACCCAATGCCTTATCCGGCGGATAAGGGGGGAAGCTAAGTATCGTAACACTATGGTCCTTCTATCTATCCTAATATAGACGGGATACAACGTGAAGCTGAAAAAAAATAGACTTTGAGCATGATTATTGCTTATATTATTATTGATCTCAACTACCAATTAAATATAGACCTTATAACTCAACTATACTAAATAAACAAAAATAAAATAAAATTATATATCTTATTTTTATTTAAGGCAAATACTGCGGTTTCTTTTTATATTTTTTGTAATAATTAAGCTGATTAATTTGTAGTGAATATTATCTTTTAATAAAATTAATTCATAATTATAATAATTACTAAAACTATTTTATTCTATATTTACATTATATTCTTGCACTACATTCTATTTTCAAATTTACTTAAAACTAAACTGTTAATATTTATATTTATTATAATTCATCCGCACGCAGCGCATTCGCATGACAAACTAGTTTCGAGTTTTTTTGCTGTGCGTGACGTAGCCTGCTTGCTAGCTACGAGTAAAGAGTCGGCTACTATCGCTTGCGACGTTCACTTGTTTAAATATTGTACTCATTGCTTGTATTCAATTTTAAACCTTATCTTTTTGCTAATACGTATCTGTTTCGCTTATCTATTTCTTTTAATATTTCTTTAAATTTCTTTCTTTCCTTCTGTGAGTGTGTAAAATTATTCTTTTTGTGTATCTTCTTTACTGTTAAATAAATTTGGACTATTTTTCCATAATATTCTGGAACTTTAATTTCACTGCGTAATTAAAAATATAAAATATTATTAAAATAGCGTAAATCACAAAAACCGCTATAAATTAATATTCATTAGAATACCTTATTTCTCATAGTTACCCTAGTTGGTAAGTTTCCAAGAAGTTATTTTACAATATTAAATTGCGACCCACAAAAGAAAAAGGTTACAAGAATTCGCTACAATTTAAAAAAAGCACGAGGAAGTAGTTAGTATTTATATTTCTAAATAGTTTTGTAAGAAAGACTTTTCTTAGTCTACCCGAGTGAATCTTGTCTTTAAATCTTGTTTTTAATTTTAACAATCTAAGATTTAACTGAGATATCAAAAGCAATTTGTTTGGAATATAATTTTAATAAGTAAGTAAATATTTGTTTATTTTTAGGTTGATTTTTTGTACACTTTAAGGGTTGTCATAACAAGTTTCCACACCTCTTCATACAATATTAACGATATTAAAGGAAGGTCACGTAAAATTTATGAGGACCCCTCGGAAGTCATTTATGAAGAGTTTGATGACAGTGGATGCAGCCAAAGAGATATACAGAGACCGTTCCTCACTTTTTGTCCAATTTTACACTATGTGTTAAGTGGTAGGAGTCAACGCCGCGCTTGTTACCAGAACAAGAAAATGAAGATGACTAATTTAAAAACATATATATATATATATAAACGAAATAGAATCGTAGTACCTTTATACACGAACTCACTATACTCACTCCTGAATATATATATGTATAATATATGTGTATATAAAATAAATAAATCAGCTTCAAGCTGTATCCCGCACACAGTAGGGTAGTTCCGTTCCGTTCCGCACTTTGTGCCGAATTCTGGAGGCATTGCGTGTTGAGTGGCAGAACTCAACGCCGCGCTTTGCCTCGACACCAGAGCGAAGAAATGGAAATATAAATATAAGTAAATATTTATCTCCTCGAGTGGGGATCGAACCCACAACTAGTCGGTTTTGCAGTCACACTTTGTGGCCTTGCGTCACGACTGGCCTCAGTAATGTAAAGTTATTTAGACCCGTAAACAGTGTAAAGTAATTTAGTACACCACAGAACATGAATCCCGGACCTATATCAACGACGACACCTCACCTATTGTCATAAACTAAACCTACATTACTCAAGTAATACTACAATTATATGTCTATTAAAAATTTTTTTGTTGGATGGATTGATTATACCGTCGATTTTTGAAGGCATTTTATGTTGAGTGGCGGAAACCAGCGCCGCATTTTACCTCGCTTATAGAGCAAAGAAAATAATATATTAAATATTTCATTTCCTTAAGTGGGAATCGAATCCACAGCCTATCTTGTTTAAGGTCGTACTTTACTGTAGTAGTGTGCTTATAAAATTGTAAGGCAATTTAAAAATATATTTTCATCATTTTTTTTATTGTTAAATACCTGCAATTATGTAAAATATCATATAAATAATCCACTTTTTTAAAAGCTTTTATTTAACTTGCAATGTTAGTTCGGGTGAAATCTTTGAGCTGAATTTTGAAGTAGATATCTTCAACCGATCGAGCTGAAATTTTGTATACACGTTTGGTTTGGATGACAATACACGATAAGGTGTGTGACTTTATTCTTAATCGAATATGGCGGACCATCCAAGATGGCAGAATAGTTATATTTAATACACTTCTATAATATAGGTATCAAATGAAAGGGCTCGTTGAGATCAACTCAAAAAATGGTGTAACGTCATTCTAAATCAAATATGGCGGACCATTCAAAAAATTAAAAATTAAATTAGCTTCACGCTGTATCCCGCACACAGCAGGGTAGGCAGAGGGAACCTAGTGTTAAGACACTCCGTTCCCCACTTTCTGCCGAATTCTGGAGGCATTGCGTGTTGAGTGGCAGAACTCAACGCCGCGCTTAACCTCGACACCAGAGCGAAGAAAATGGAAATATAAATTTAAGTAAATATTTTCATCTCCTCGAGTGGGGATCGAACCCACAACCAGTCGGTTTTTGCAGTCACACCTAGTACCGCTGCGCCACGACCGGCCTCAAATAACAGAATATTTATTTTTGATGCACTTGTACAAAATTAAATGAAAGGGCCGTTGAGAGCAAATTGAAAAATAATGTTACGTCATTCTAAATCCAATATGGCGGAACATCTAAGATGGCGGAATGTTATTTATGCACTTCTGCAATATTGTATCAAATTAAAGAGCTTGCCGAGAATAATTAGAAAAATAATATGACATCACTCTAAATCCAATATATTATACCTAGCACTATTGAAGTTGTTTGTACTTTCATTATTAAAAGGTTTCGCTGAGAATAAGAATCGATTTTTTTAAGCATCGATTGGGAATCGCCATGCCTGTAACATCGATTGATTAACTTTAGTTTGTGTAATTTGGCAACATATGCGTCATCAACATTGGTCTTTATCCTGTCTAGGAGAAGGACAACTACAACTATAAAGTTTGGCAACGCACCTGTAGCTCCTCTGGTGTTGCACGGTGTCGTAGGCGGCGGTAGTCACTTACCATCAGGTGACCCGCACGCTCGTTCCTCTAATTCAGCCCAAGTTTGGTGAAAAAGCAAAAAAATTGTCAGGGGACCGCGGAACGAAGAATGTTAGCAACTGTATTATATTGGGGTTGTACAGGACGCAAAATGTAAGTTAGCTATCGAATATGTCGTTGTCTACTTGAGCTCGAAGCTCTTTGCTGTTGGTTAAGCATTCGTGGCCTTAAGTTGGATAGAATTATTAGAATTTTTCCTTATTGAAGAGCTGGACTGTTTGAAATTAACCAGCAAACGACCTTGCAATAATGATGCATTGAATGAGATGTACAGGCTAAGAAACCTAGGCAGTTATATCTAAAAAGTAAAAAATAAATTAAAAGTAAAAAACTTTTATTTAAACGCTCTAAAAAAAAGAAAATACATTTTTTCTTTTAAATTTTAACTATCGACAAGCTTTTATGATCATATAAATTGTGTATAATGAGGTTATAAGTCGATAGTTAAAATTTAAAAAAAAAAAATTCTCCTTTTTAGAGTGTTTAAATAAAAACTTTTTCTAAAATAGTTTTTTTGCTTTAATTTATTAATTTTTATTTAATAAAAATCTAATTTGTGTTTAGTCTAAATCTAACTTCATAGGTACATAAATATATATATATATATATCCAAAATTGCCTAAAATTGCAAAAACATAAAGCATAATTTTCATTTAATCATGTTTCATCGATAGGTTATTTCTTGCAAATTAAAATCCCAAAAAGTTGCCAGCAATAAAAATGAAAAGATTTTTTTTAAATGGAATTAAGTGAATTTTTCGGCGGTATAGGCGACGGCGTCTGAATACGCAATGGCGGGCTATTGTAAAACGGAATCGTTTATTTTTACCGTCTGAAACGTGATTTCTTTGGAAAATAATAAAGAATTTTCGATGTCATGTTTGAAAAATCTCTAATACCCTTAAGTAATAAAGCTTTGTAAAATATGTAATAAGATAATGTTTAAAAAATGTGATTGCTATTTTATTAATAAATCTGAACAAATTTTCTTTATTATATAGGTATATTTGAAAAGATATTTCTATGATATATGATCTAAACGAAGATTTTAGTAAAAATGTAAGTATATTAATATTGTAAGCTAAAGAATTTGTTTTAATGTGCTAATCTCAAAAACTACTAATTTGAATACTTCCTGTGGACCAGTTACGACATTTGGCAAGATGTAAGAGGTTATAATACCAAAAACTTATAGTAAATAATAAAGAATATTCTAGGTCATGTTTAAAAATTTTCTAATACACTTAACTATAAAGCTTTGTAAAATATGTAATAGGATAATGTTTATAAAAATATGACTGCTATTATATTAGTAAGTCTGAATAGATTTTCATTTAAACCAGTTTTTATTTTTGTATCGCATGTAATCTACAGTACCCATAACAAATGAAAACCATTCACATTAAACATTATTTCATGCAAACCAATAGATGATATTGTATTGTAGTTGCTTAATAAATATTTATAACGCCGCTGCCGCGTCAAGTCAGAAACGTGCACTCTCGCACATTACCATCTGTTTTCCTCCAGATTTCCTTCATCTTATCCTGTTTAAAGCATATTGTCGGGTTCTTGTATTGAAATATAACAATGGTTCTGTTATATACTGGTTATGTATATAATAACCCTTAATCCTTTAATTCCTTATTTCCCTGTCAGCATATTTTGCTGAGCTTCTTTCACTCAAATTAAATATTAGTTCAGTTCATTCCTAACATCCGCGCGTGACACTTGCCTTTCTAATTAATCACTTTAAATATTATAAGTATTTCTTAATAAACATTTTATTCCTTTTTAAATCTTTTTATTCTTTTTTAAAAAGTGGTTAAGCAAAATCGTCATAACAAATTTGGTGGCAGCGGTGGGATACCGACGGTGAAGGTATCCTTGGGACGTCTCTGATCTGGAAAGTGAGCTATTTCCATAAAGAAACGTGAAGCTCAGTGAATAAGTGAAAGAACAATTTCGCGAGTGTCAAAAGTGCTAAATGAACTCAACTCAACATCCTGTCGACGCATTATCCTGTCGAATCAAATCCTGCGCATCTGTGTTATATTCTGCCGTATTCGACGCTGTATCCTGTCAAAGAAAAATGTTCCTGTACCTGTATTCTATATCTACTCTACTGTAAGTCCAGTTTATTTATCAAGTTCCAGACATTTTAGAAGAAATTCGTGTGATTTGTGATTGTGTTATTGTGCTCGCGTTTTACGTCATTTTAAATATAAAACTAATAATTAATTACCTGTTATACATAATAAAATTAATGTTATAAAAAGAAATTGTCATAAAACTTTCATCATATTATTGTTACTGAATACCATTGCTTATCGGACACCTGTTATAAATTACAACTAAGCGCTACTGCATATCCGTCCTTCTATTACACCGTAACTTGAATTTATTTTTAATTTAATTTGTAATTAATTATCTTGTATAAAATGTCTGTCAAGGAATCAAAAATTAAAAGCGAAAAAGTAGAGCAATTAACAATCGCAACTTTATTTAAATTTATAAAATCATTTGATGGCACACGAGAAAAATTAAATTCATTTTTAACAAATTGTGACAATGCTATAAGTCTTGCTAGTGAAGGTCAAAAAACAGTTTTATTTAAATATATTCTATCACAATTAGAGGGAAAAGCTGAAGTAGCCTGTTCTATTAAAGTATTTGAAGATTGGGAGCAATTAAGCTCATTCCTAAAAACACAATTTGGAGAAAGGAAACATTATGCTCACTTACTAACTGACTTACAGGAATGCCGACAATTAAGTAATGAACCCGTTAACCAATTTGCACTTCGTGTTGAAACTTGTTTATCTAAATTATTAACAGAAGTTACCTTATCTAACAAAAATGATCTTGAACTAATTGGACGAACAGCAGCTATGGAGGACTTAGCTCTTAATTCATTTTTACTAGGCCTTAAGCCAGAGATTTCTAACTTAGTCCGAAGTAAGAATCCCAATAACTTAAATGAAGCTATTAATTTTGCAACATCCGAGGAAAAGATATTAGCTTTTTTCAACAAACGTAATCCACACAATAATAATATAGCTTTTCAACGGTCATCTTCCAAGTCACAACACCACACACACTCTAGGTCTTCTGCTCCAATTACCAGTCCGAGGCCTCACATAAATCAACACCAGGTTAGTCAAAATAATCAATCTCTATTCTGTCGTTATTGTAAGGTCAGTGGTCATGTTCTAGAAAATTGCAGGAAAAGGGAATATAATAATAGCAGGTTTAAATCTCCTCAAATACCTCAATATTCACAGCGTCCTAGACAAGATTTTAATAAGCCGTCACGAGTTAATTGCGTTATTAGTGACGATACTTTCTATAACTCTCAAATTCAAGAATCTTCTAACACAGATGATGCCCAATTTCATAATAATCATGATAATTTAAACTAATAATGGGCTCACGGAGGTGTCTCGTGAGTCCCAAAACTCAATCCTTAGCCAACTCCTTAGCTAATGACACCTTTTCCAAATCCAAGGACCACACGGGTAACCAGCCCCAAGCAAGTGTCCATATTTCCAAATCCAAGGACCACACGGGTAACCAGCCCCAAGCAAGCGTCCATATTTCCAAATCCAAGGACCACACGGGTAACCAGCCCCAAGCAAGTGTCCATATTTCTAAATCCAAGGACCACACGGGTAACCAGCCCCAAGCAAGTGTCCCTATTTCCAAATCCAAGGACCACACGGGTAACCAGCCCCAAGCAAGTGTCCCTATTTCTAAATCCAAGGACCACACGGGTAACCAGCCCCAAGCAAGCGTCCATGTTTCTAAGCCCAAGGGTCACATGGGTAGTCAACCCCAAATAAGCACCCAAAATAATTCAAATAATGAAACCATTATTTATAAAATATCCTGCATCCCTTACAAAATATCCTTACCTCATATACTAGTGCATACATCTATTTCCAATAAACCTCTTACTTTCTTAGTTGACACTGGATCATCCGTTTGTCTACTGAAAAAATCTTCAATTCCATGTTATTCTAATATGAAATTAGGTGATGAAATAATAAATTTAAAAGGAATTGATAATAATCAAGAAAACACTATACCCACTCTCGGTAACCTTTCAATGAATCTTAAATTCGGTAATGAATTTATAAAATATACATTTCACGTAGTGGAAAATCTTCAATTACCCTATGACGGTATAATAGGTAACGATTTATTAACTTTTTTCCACTGTTCAATCAATTATAATCAAAAATCCCTTAACGTAAATAATATTAAAATTAAACTAAATTTCACTGATCCGACTTATCAAATTCCACCTCGTTCTGAAATCACTGTAGAATGTTCAGTTGCAAATCCTGAATTGAAAGAAGGTCTTATTCTTGATCAACATTTGAGTGACACACTATTCATAGCAAATTGTCTAGTGAAAGTAAAAAATAATAAACGCATTAATCTTACCGTTTTAAACACATCAGAAAAGCCTGTTAATTTAAATTCCAATCTCTTATTAACGCTACATCCAGTTGATTTCAGTGATTTTTACCAGTATAATAATAATAAACAATCTTGCTTAGATAGAACTAATGAAGTTCTTGAACTTCTTCGTGTATCACACTTAAATTCTGAGGAACGTGATTTCCTTTATGATGTATGTTCTAAGTATTCTGATATTTTTCATCTTCCTAGTGATATCCTTACATCGACTGATGCCATTCAACATGAAATACGAACTTCTTCTGATCAACCTATCAATGTTAAATCTTATCGATTCCCAGAAGTCCATAAACAGGAAGTTAACTCTCAAATTCAAAAAATGTTAGACCAAAAAATTATTCAACCCTCTTTATCTCCATGGTCTTCTCCAATATGGATAGTTCCGAAAAAGATAGATGCTTCTGGTCAGAAAAAATGGCGTATCGTAATCGATTACAGAAAGTTGAATGACATTACTATTGGTGAAACCTATCCAATTCCAAATATTGTTGAAATCCTTGACCAATTGGGTAACTCCAAGTATTTTTCAACACTTGACCTGGCGTCAGGATTTCATCAGATTAATATGGCTCCTCAAGATTCCTGTAAAACAGCTTTCAGTGTACCTCAAGGACATTTTGAATTCACTAGAATGCCATTTGGGCTTAAAAATGCCCCTTCAACCTTCCAACGTTTAATGAATAACGTCCTTACAGGTCTCCAAGGTGAACGATGTTTCGTGTACCTGGATGACATTGTCATTTATTCTCATGACTTACAAAGTCACGTCGAAAACCTAACAAAGGTGTTTCAGAAATTAAGATCCTTTAACCTTAAGCTTCAACCCGACAAATGCGAATTTATGCGCAAAGAAGTCGGTTACCTTGGACACGTAATTACCGAAAATGGATTGAAACCAGATCCAAATAAAATAAGTTCAGTCCAAGGATTTCCAGTTCCAAAATGTCCAAAGGACATTAAATCTTTTCTAGGTCTTATTTCGTATTACAGACGGTTCATACCGGAGTTCTCTAAATTCTCTAAACCCTTAACATTACTTTTAAAGAAAGATACTCCTTTTGTGTGGACAAATGAACAACAGCTAGCCTTTGAGAAACTTAAAGATAAGTTAATTACAGCTCCAGTCCTTATTTACCCAGATTTCACAAAACCATTTAATTTAACATGTGACGCATCCAATTACGCGATATCCGCTATTCTATCTCAAGGTCCTGTAGGAAAGGATCATCCTATAGCTTATGCATCTAGAACGTTGAATAAGTGTGAAGTCAACTATAGCACTACTGAAAAAGAGCTTTTAGCTATAGTTTGGGGTTGTAAAACGTTCAGACCTTATCTATTTGGACGAAAGTTTGTGATCATAACTGATCATCGTCCATTAAAGTGGCTTTTTAACCACACTGATCCCAGTAGCAAATTGCAACGGTGGCGTCTTCAATTACAAGAATTCGAATACGAAATCGTATATCGAAAAGGGAAATTAAACTCAGCCGCTGATGCCCTTTCCCGCTATCCAGTAAATCCGGTTTTACCTGAAAACTCGGAAAACTCAACTCAAAATGATTTAATTGACCTTGGTCAATTGGATATTAGTCCTTTTAATGCGGAATTAGCTGATTTTAGTCCTTTTTCTCTCCCAAGTCCTGAAAACTTACCTGATCCTCTGGATCCTATGTTAGTTGATGACATTAATCCATCTCTTCTCCCAGAGATACTAGGTGAAAATATTTATCAAAGTTCAAATATTCAACATCCTAATCTTATAATAAATCTAAATTCAAATGTAGAGAATAATTCTATTGAAAACTTACCTGAATCAGCTAGTAATTATACAAAATACTTGAAAATCCCTGCAACAGTAAAATATACCACGAAAATTGTGGAACATAATGATAGTATACTGAAAAGTCAAAATAAAGTTCTAATTATACCTACATCCCTAGATTTGGATGAATCTAACCCGTATGTTCAGGAGATCTTGTCAAATTCTCCAGATTCTGAATCCTTTATTAATTCAGAAAGAACATTACTTTCTTTTAAAATGATTATTCATAATAATAGAAAATACTATTTTCTATTTATCAAAGTACACCACTTCGATACTTGTTCCTATAGTGATATCTTTGAATCTATAAAAAGTATTAGAGATCATCTTGTAAATGAAATCGAACCTGTTAGTGAAATAAGTATTACTGACTTCAAAAATCCATTTGATAAGCATACCTATATTAAAATATATAATATTATAACTCATTTATTCCATAATACTAATATTGAAATCCATATTTATCGAAATAAAATATATTATCCAAGTCCTTCTGAAGTAATAAAAATCTTACGCGAAAATCACGACATTCCAGTAGCTGGTCACCTCGGTGCCACTAGAATGTTCAATAAAATCCGTGAACAATATTATTGGAAAAATATGCGTAATGAAATAGAGAATTATGTCAAAGATTGTACTTCCTGCCAAACTAATAAAGCTCTAAGAAAAATAAACAGAGCACCAATGCAGTTAACCAGTACGTCTACTTCTCCTTTCGAGAGACTTTCACTCGACATAGTTGGACCTCTTCCCGAATCTGGCACTGCCAAAGTTAAATATATACTTACTCTTCAGGATGACTTAACGAAATATTCCATAGCATATCCAATTCGCAGTACCACAGCTGAAGAAACCAGCGAGTGCTTACTTCACTTTATATCCTTATTTGGTATTCCCAAAACTATTCTTACCGATCAAGGTACCAATTTCACTTCCGATATGTTCAAGGAAACGTGTAAATTCCTAAAGGTAAAACAACTATGGTCATCTCCCTACCATCCTCAAACACAAGGCGCCTTAGAGCGTAGTCATTCTACATTAAAAGAATATCTTAAATCATATATAACTGAAAAACAGGATAACTGGCCTAGGTATGTGTATACAGCTATGTTAGCCTATAATACAGCAGTCCATTCTACAACTAATTATACTCCATATGAACTATTATTCGGACATAAACCAATTTTACCAAATTCCATTTACGAATCTGCTTCAAATGCTACTTACCCGGACTATGTTAGAATGCTACAACATCGCCTTAAGTATACCCGCGAGAAAGCTGTCGATTATATAAATAAATCCAAAGAGTCCTCTAAAGCCTACTATGATAATCGTTCTCGACCAATTAGTTACCATGCTGGTGACTATGTTTATTTAAAAAATCATCTTCGAATGCGTAAAGCCCTTTCCCCTATTTGGAAAGGACCTTATAAAGTAATAAAAGTAAATGGTAGGAGTAGCCTAACTCTTTTAATTAATCGACGACATGTCACCCATCATTTTGATGAGGTCAAATTAGCTCGTAAAATATAGTAATAATGTAATGTAAAACATATTTAAATTAGTAATTCCAAAAGACATTTCATACATGGAACATGAAATAAAAAACCTGAACGGTGTGATAGACACCTATCTCTAAGTTGTTATGCAAACAAAATGCTCACTACACTGATATCGAATGTCTTAAGATGCACCAGTCGCTTTTGGTTATATATAATGACATAATTCGCGACTTCGAATCCATTTCACATTTAATTCAATTTAGATCAAAATTTGTCTTAATATTTATTACCTTTAGTAAATACAAAAAACATACATGTATCATAACATTCCTTATCCCGTGTCTGTCATTAATAATACTTATATAACAATCATTCCTTCAATTAAATATTTAGCTATAACTCGAGACAGATCATATTACTGTAGGTTAGATAACCTAAGTAGTTGTAAGTTATTAAATAAGTTTGATTATATTTGTACTATTCCTAATGTTTATTCTAGTTTAACTACACCGATCTGCGAATCGGAAATATTTTCAAAAGTTTTAAAATATGTTCCTTTAAATTGTAAAACCAAATTTCTCCAAGGTCACTTAGAAATTTGGCAACCTTTGTCTAATAATAAATGGATATATGTAATTACAAATCCGTCTAAAATATCTATTGACTGTGAAAGTTCAAATATTAAAGAATTAATAATATCTGGCACAGGTATTTTAAATTTACCTATAGATTGTATAGCATATTATAAAGACTCGAGGTTAATACCGAAAAATACAAAAGTAATTAATTTACGACCAATTATTACTAATTTCAATTTATTAAATGATTCTTGTTGTAATTCAGAAAAACTTTTAAAATCAAAACCTTACATTCATACTTGTAATTTAACGCATATTAACTTTGATTCTATTTCATCTCAACATAACGTTAATATTAATCATATTGTAACAGAGTTGGATGGTTTAATTAAAAAACCACATATAGTTTTGTATGGCCAATACTATTCATACACTACTATTATAATATGCATCATAATTATAATTATAGTTCTAATCTTTGGCTATAAGTATATTGTAAAGAGTGGCAAATGTCGAAACATTTTTAATAAAAATAATATTAATATTCCTACTGAGGAAATCTCAGAAGCCGTCGAATCCGCCAGAATTCCAATTTCCTTACCCAGAATCCGAACCACAGTCACATAAACTTAACCCTTATGGGGTAAGTTTACTCTCATCCCTGGGGGCTGTTATATACTGGTTATGTATATAATAACCCTTAATCCTTTAATTCCTTATTTCCCTGTCAGCATATTTTGCTGAGCTTCTTTCACTCAAATTAAATATTAGTTCAGTTCATTCCTAACATCCGCGCGTGACACTTGCCTTTCTAATTAATCACTTTAAATATTATAAGTATTTCTTAATAAACATTTTATTCCTTTTTAAATCTTTTTATTCTTTTTTAAAAAGTGGTTAAGCAAAATCGTCATAACAGTTCGCAGACAATACCTTGTATACCCCACATTAGGTCCATATCCGGCGTGGCGTATACTTTGTACGTAATATGATAAATTCATATAGTAGAATTTTATTCATCTTCTTTTGTTAAATGTTCAGAGTGGTGTTCGAAGCTATTTTTGTCAGTATAAACTGGTATAGGAAATTGCACGAGATTTGATTTCGTGTCATTTATCGTCAGTGAGACACTATCAGATTGTAAGAACTGGTTGCGGGTGGAATCCCAATTTCAATTAATTTTAATTTTTCTGCCGTAGTGCTAGTTTCTAGGTCATCTGGAATTGGGTAGGGTTTTTGATAAACGAGTGAGTCAGTCACAAGATTTCCCATATTTAAAGATGGATATGTCAATAACAAGAGAGAGAGCCTTCATAAATGTGTTATATTTCAGACATATAGATTAAATAACGGGTTATGAGGAGTTAAAACGTAGCTTGAAATGACTCTTGTAAAATACATATTACGCGTTTCCAGCTTTTTAACTTGGCTGCATACACTGGCGCGTGTCATGATTTAAGGTAATTATATGAATAGCTTTATGCATTATATAAAATAAAATTTATGTTTTTTAATGTTTCTATAGTATATAAAGTTTTATATGAAGGATAAAGCTAATCCTTTATCTATAGTAAGTAAAGAATACTTTAAAAAAGGGCAATATATAATAATATTAAACCCTTAAAAGTGCAAAACACCCAGATACATTTGGTTTTTATTCGCTCCACTCTTCAATTTCTGTCACGGCGCAATAAACACGCGGATGGAGAGGTCGACCGCACGCGCACATTTCGCCTCACGCTTGCGTCCCGAGTATGGGTACCCATACTTATAAATAAACCCATAATAGTCAAAGTGCGGTACTAATTAACAGCGTAAGAGTTCACCATTTTTATTGGATTTGGCGTGTATAGTGGAATTGATCTCCAAAGTGTTAACGCTGAAACAGAACTTCTGTCTAATCTCTGCAAGGACACTTTTGGAATGGAATTAGATGATCCTTAGTCATCTCCAACTATCAGACCATTTAAATCCTGATGAGACACCGAGGAGTTCTAAGCAAGGTAGAAGTGATTTTGCAAGCCGAAAAGAAGATAAAAAAAAATACTTAAATTGCTAAGGTGCTCGAAGTTACTAAATATATATGCAGAAAAAACGGGCGGGACGCTAGTGTTCATATATTTTCAACAAAAAAATCCAACAATAAATAAAGAGTAAACAAACTTTAAATAATAAAATGGCTTTTATTTGGCCTCTGTTAATTACGACTTTTGAAACGAAATCTCGATACATTTAAATTAAAAGCTTCAAGTTCAGTCGCAAACATCGCTAAATGGCATGACTATGTGATCGTCGTTTCCTAGGAACTGTGTAATTTGTGATTGTTTAACAGCAAGTACAGTCACATACGTGTGTATATTCATTTCTCTTTGTAATATAATCGTTCTAGGGATCCCTTCTAGGGATTCACTCGATGTGAGAAAAGACTTATTTTTGAAGTAAATAAATTAAATCAGCTAGAGGGAACCTAATGCTTAAATACTCCATTGCCTACTTTTTGCTGAATTATTCGAGGCATTGCGTGTTGAGTGACGGAACATAACACCTTGTTTTGTATTGGTGCCAGAGCGAAAAAATTAAAATATTAATAAATAATATAATTCATTTCCCCGGGTTGGGATCGAACCCACAGCCATCTCATTACAGTCACACTCTTGTATCCCACTGCTACTGCACTGCGACGACGTTTTTTTCTTTTTTACATATTCAATTGTAATAAACTACAGTTTACTACAGATTACAGAGTTAGTTAACTACATAGCGAGATAAGGAAAAGTAGTCTTAAAACCCTCCTGTCTCTTCTTTCCGCCTAACTTTCAAGACAGTTTGTTGAGTGGCGTAACTCAACGCCACGCTTTGTCTTGTTATCAGAGCGAGGAAATAAAAAGATTTTATAGTTTTACTCCCACGTGGGAATCAAATCTACAACAGTCTGACGTTAAAGTTAGATACCGTGCCACGCGGGTCTCAATTATTGTATTTTTGCGTAATTTAAACTTTTTATGTTTATATTAGGAAAAAATATACTAATTGAGGCCAGAGTGGCACCGCATCTAACTGTTGAGTCGACTGTTGTAGACCAAGAATGACGTAAGTTGCTTCAAAAATAAATAGATACCGGATTCCTTTGTATAATTTAAAAATTATATGTATTTATCAAATCTTAGGCGAAATATATGAATATTTGAGGCCACTAGTAACGCAGAGACACAAGCGAATGTCCATAAACGCAACAGGTTGTGGGTTCAATTTTTACTCGAGCAAATGAAATTTTTAATATTTTCATTTAACCAGGCAAGAGCGCGGCGTTAAATTCTACTACTCAACACGCAATGCCTATAATTTAGCGTAAAGGGATATACGCAAGTTTTCGGGGAACGGAGTGTTTTAACACTAGGTTCCTTCTGCTTACCCTACTGTGTACGGGATACAGTGTGAATCTAAAAAAAGAAAACAAAAGATATTCCAATTACCTAATTTAAAGTTGACGTGGTCAACTACTAAAACATCCAATATAAATATTATGATTGATGATAATATATATATTATGTGTTGCATTACGTTATATCACGATAAAATCTTTTAGTGATGTAACCTAATGCAAGACATAATATTAATAAATTCATCTATTTTAAATTTAAATTTTATATAAGGTGCTAATTTTTCTTACAGGCGAATGTTATTTTACAGCTTAGTAAAAATCTGTTTTTAACAAAACAAATAAGGTTTGATTAATTGACCTTTAAGTTCATTTATCAAGACCACGTCTTTTAACAAGACCAATTAGGATCTCGTGGCGATCTATTTTTAGTGAAGTTGGTTCGTCAGAGTGATATAAGACTAAAAGTTTTCTCTCGAAATAGACTGAAATTGAAATCTCTGAAAGTTCACTGAGATATTTCGAGTAGGTACTGCTCAAGCGGAATGTTGTTTAAATAATCCGAGTCTTGACCATCGTGGCCGAAATCTTTCAGACGGAAATTATGGTAAATATGGAATTTAAAGAAGTAATTTTAAATTTTGTGATATTTTCGTTTATTCTTATACTTTTTTTAGCTGTACACATTTTCTGCAGTACAGCAATAGATAGGGTATCTGAGAAAATCTAATGTTAAGACAAATACTTATTCTTTCTATACTTAGGAAAAGCGTGAAATAACACTTTAAAAATGTTAAAAAATAAAGTTAAGACACTCAGTTCTCCATTATCGACTTAATTCTGCGGAAAACCTACTTACAATTGTATCCCACAAATAGCGGGGTAGTCAGATGAACCTAGTGTTAGGATACTCCGTTTTAAATATTTAATTCGAAAAATCTAATCAAACCCATAGTGCAGTCATTATAGTCATCTGATTAGATACTAATCAAGTATTAGTTATATGTTGCAAGGTAAACAGAGATATAACCGTTAAGGGTTATAAACCAACAATCAGTCAGACACATCACAACCGATAAAAAAAAATCAATAAAAAAAAAAGTAGAAAAATATTTTTACTTATTTTGATTCAAATAACAGAATCGATGCCAGTTAAAAATATATACCTACAGAGCGAGCAACCTGAAAAGAATAATTTTAACAAAAGCTAATTAACTTTTGATGGACACCTCAGAAATTTTCTTTTTAGATCAAAGACGAAATTAATTTTGAAACGAGCGGTGGATTGCCAAATTAAGTAAATGATAACTGACGTTTCCTCACCTTATCTAAAACAATGATAAAATATAAAAAAATGTTCATTTATGATTAATAATTTATTTAATTAGATATTTAAGTTATTGATGTCTTCTCCTTATCTTTTCAAAAAAATCATTCGTTTATTTTTTTGACATTGGCGATGTGAATGGAACAGAAATTTATTTGTAGGTGTTATTCTTATAGCATTTTCAGCTGTATTCCGCATGTAGAAGGGTAGGCAGAGGAAGCCTTGTGTTAAAACACTCCGCTCGTGCGTATGGAGGAAATCAACGCCGCGCTTTGCCTTAACACCAGAGCGAAGAAATGAAAAAAAATATTATACGTCCTCAGGTGGGAATCAAAGCCACAATCTCTCACGTTTACAGTTGCACGCTTGTGCCCTTGCGCCACGACTGGTGCCAAAATATTTTCTTGCTTTTACATTTTTATATATATTTTACATTTTAATATATAATTTGAGGCCAGACGTGGCACAGGGGCACGACCCGACTGGTTGTTGGTTCGATTCCCACTCGAGAAGATGAAATATTTATTTTTATTTATATTTCCATTGCTTCGCTCTGGTATCGAGGCAAAGCGGGGCGTTGAGTTCAGCTACTTAACACGTAATGCCTATCCTGCTGTGTACGGGATACAGCGTGAAGCTAATTTATTTATTTATTTACATTTAAAAAAAAATACAGTATTCACTTTCTCGCCTTTTTTTCTATAGATTACTGATCTAACCACTAAATATAAAGTTTAAAAACCATTTAATCATCTAATAAGCCTTTAAAGGTATTGAACCCGGTACCATTACGCACATTTAGCCAGACGTCAATTTTACTATTATATTAAGAAAAACATGTCAAACGCATACAACTGTCGAGCAAATACACAAAATATATGCGCGTGGAGAGTACAGCAATTCCTGTTAGAATCACGACGTCGGTTCTATATAAATTGGCTATTTCAAAGAGTTATGAAACACGAATAAATCACGTGTATGGTGACACAAAAATCGTTATCATATATTAAATGTCCAATGTTTGAACAAATATTTGTTATTTTGTTTAGTTACAACTATATAAGTCATGGAAAGGTACGTTTGGAATGATTTGTCTCCAATATACTCGCAAAACTTGCGAAATAAGAAGATTGTGTACTTTTAGTGTGGGTTTATAAATAACATTTATTTTAAAACATCTTTGTGCGTGATATAAACTTTTTTTTGCAGTTTCACGCTTTTTCAGAGGTATTCAAGTGTTAAGACTCTCCGTTCTGGATTTATAGCCTAATTTTTGAGCAATTTAGTACTGCCGTAATGAAACTGCCATGTCAGTACTATTAAATAAAAAAAATGACTGTTAAGTAAAGAAATTTGTTTTTATTTTTGAGATTTTGGGCAGGATTACTACATATATTATTGATCTCAGCTACTAACTAAAACTATAAGATTAAAGCCTTTTTTTATGATTATTACGTTTTGCGTTTTTTTTTTGTAATATTTTTTGCAATAATTGATCTGAATTATTTACCTTAGCCTACCTAATTACTCATAATTAACGTAGTTGATACGTTTTAAAAAAAAATACAATATCGAATTCCAACCTACAATAGAAAAAGATTATAAGAATTTACTACAGTTCAGAAACAGCACGAGGTTTCCTTTAAAGCAGTTAGTATTTATAATTTAAAATTGTTTTGTAAGAAAGACCTTTCGTACTCTACCTGGGTGTACCTTGTCTCTCAATCTTGTTTTTAGTTTTAACAATCTGAAAGTCGACTCAGATATCTAAAGCAATTTGTTTGAACTATAATTTTAATAAGTAAATATTTGTTTATTTTTAGGTTGATTCTTTGTATACTTTAAAGGTTGCCGTAACAAGTTTCCACATTATAAAAGAGGAATAGTAATTATTCTTTGCAACTTCATAGTTGTAAAAATATAGGAATCTTTTTACAGTCATTTGTAAAAGAGTATACCTTATTTATTTAGTTTCGTTTTATTCCTAGCGGGGTAGCCAGAGAGAACGGAGGGCCAAGTGGTTACGGTCTTCACACTCTACTACGGTCTATCTCTTTCATCTAGTTCACTATCATCGACCTTTTAAACATTCAACAGTATCGATGATATTGGAAGAAGGTCACGTAAAAAGCATGACAACCCTTCGGAGGAAATGTATAAGAAGGTTGATGACAGTGGATGAGGCGAAAGAGATATACGATCTCTAATAGTAGCTACCCCACTAACGACAAAGCATGAAATAAAAAAAATCTAAAAAATTTCTTCAATCTCATCAATTCACGTTAGAACGTGTAGCTTAATTACCTAGCGCGGTATACATCCCGCTCATGGCAGAGTAAGAAGAGAGAACCAATATTAAGACACTCCGTTCCTCACTTTCCGCCAAAATTTCATACATTGCATGTTGAATGGCAAAACTGTTTATTTTGTCACCAGACCCGAAAATAGCAATGACTTACACATTAAAAAATATAAACAAAACAAAACCGTAGTACCTTAATACACGAACGACTTCTCACTCCTGAATACATATGCATTTGTATATAAAGTTATTTAGACCCGTAAACAGCATAAAGTAATTAAGTACACCACAGAACATGAATCCCGGACCTATATCAACGACGACACCTCACCTATTATCATAAACTAAACCTACATTACTCAAGTCACAAGCATTCCACGACCAGTGCGTGTTCATTATGACCACATAATTCTACCAACTTCTACTATTCTAAGTCTATTGAAAATCTTTTACCGGATGAATGTTGTATAGTGAAAAATTTTGAAGATTGTTTTGAGTTTATTTGTTTTATTTTTAGCTTCACGCTGTATCCTGCATATGGGATGTAGGCATGGAGTTAGTGTTAGGGATGCCCGATGATCATCGATTTTTGGTGAGTATCGATGTTAGCAGTTAAAATATCGATGTTTTAACATTGATGTTGCATTAACTAAAATATCGTAATATCGATGTCAGCAGGGACACATAATCGATATTTAATCGCGTACACATGGTTTCAAAATTTTTACAGTAGATTGACAAAAAATATTGGGACATATAAGATGTTTTTACTCCCTAAATGTTTTAAATTTTCAATTATTTTTATTTATTTTTGATTTAATTAAAAAGCTGTGCTATATTGTAGTTGTTAGAGTTCCGTACCTTTTAAGGAAAAAAGGAGGCCTTATAAAATCACTTTGTTGTCCGTCCGACCGTCTGTTTGTCTGTCTATCGAGAGTCTTTATCTCAAGAACGCTTGGAAATATCGAATTGATATTCAAACTATGTACTCAGGTCAACGGCCCCATAATTTTCTTAAAAAAAAAGTAGATCTACAAATTTGATTTTAAAGCCACAAAGTTCAAGTAAGGTGAAAGGGTTCTGGTTAAGCTAAGCTTGAATTTCAGAAAAAGCTCGAGACCTCCAATTTTTGTACGGAACCTTCAGTGGGCGAGGCCCACCTAGCGCTTGTTTTTTTTTTTTTGATGACATGTCCAAAAGAAATAGCGATATTTGATGTCACCTGATGATTTATTTTCAGACATTGCATATTAAGTGGCGCAACTCAACGCCGCGGTTTGTTTTGTTACGACGAAATGGGAACGGAATCCACAATTGTTGGTTTTACACACAGACGCTGCGCTATCCACGACGATATTTTGGGGACAAAAAATTGCGATTTGACATATATTAGATTAATTACATAGATCTTATATTATTCTTATTTTTCAAAATCTTCGTACCTTTGGAATGATGAATTAGATATTTTTTTATTTTAATCTTCATGCGACTACTAAAATAAAAATTTAAGTCTGAAAATAAAAATAATTATACATATACATTTTAGGGTTAACTATGTTATATTTATAAATATAACATAGTTAACCCTAAAATATTGGCATTGCAATAACACTGCACTAATTCACTCTTAAGAACGGTAAAAGGGATTCAAAACAACGTTCCTCTTATTAATTAGACCGTAGATGTTTATTACGTACTTGTCAAAAGCCTAAAAGACCATTGTCGGGCATACGTATCCCTAAATGTTGACGATGTTATTGTAGTGATAACAATAAATCTGGTAGCTTTCGGTATTGTCTAGTAGGGTCCAGACGATTCAACTTAAGAGAAGTGCCTCCTCAGAGTCCTTACATTTTATTTGTTTGGTTATACAAAATAATATTGAATTATATATGTAAATTCAGCTCATTTTACTGATATATTATATATTTGTATAAATGTTCATATGTCATACAAATATATATATGTTCTTCATTATTGTGAAGTTATTGCGTGTTGGTTAGAACTTAACTATGCAATTTTATAAGCAAACTGAACAATTTATACATATAATCATTCTAGAGTAGAAATTATATTCCCAAAAATCTCGTGTAACATTGGACTATTCCAAACTCAACAAAATTATCGTCTCATATTTTGTTTAATTTACTTAAGTTTTGATGACTACCTTAAATTTTAGATTCCATTATTACTCCACTAAAATTATTATAAAATATAAAGGATTAATTAAACTAAAGATATTAATCAAGTCTTTTAAAAACACTAAAACATTTTTCGTTCAAGATAGGCTCAAAGCAAAAATGTATAGAAACTTTTGTACTTGAAGCCATTGTAAAAACGATGAAATTACTTCCACAGCTCCTCTATCAAAGGGTCCAATGAAAGCGCCAATTTACAGCAATTATTTCGGGACACAGGAAACTGATTATAGACAACACTCGTTTTTGCTTAATTATTACGTAATTAGAATGCCACTCCGTACTAATTGCAGAAAAACGGCGAGCTAACCCTTCTCCAAGTGACTGCCGACCGGCTAGGCTTGTTGAATCGGTTTTGTTTTTTATTGAGTTTACACAGTTTTATGTAGACAGATGAGGCCGTCGTGGCTCAGGAGCAGAAGCGTGTGACTCTAAGCTCGACGGTTGCGGGTTCAATTCCCACTCTGGTCTATAAAATATTTAATATTTTTATTTCCTCGCTTTGATAACCACTATTCAACATCTTAGCTTAGCCTAACCCTAGCTTAGCCGGAGACTTTTCAACTGATACCTCATATGAACTAGCGCCTTTAATACCAAATTTTCCCCCATTTTAATGCTATTATTTTTTATGATTTAACCACAAATATATAGTTTTCAGTTATTTTTCTGAACTAGTACTACCTATATATGCTAGCTGCCAAAATGCTAAGTAAATATAGAAATATGTTAACTTATTATTAGTATAAGATGTATAAGATTAATAAAATTAAACTGGTTTAGACATTATTTAACCTTAGGTTTAGAGAAAAAATTAAAATATAAAAAATTATGGTATGAAAAACGGGGTACGGACCATATTTTAAAGTGAAAGCTATGAGATTTTGAATAAATAAAAAACCTATTATTATTTATTAGTAATATGTATAACTAGTATTAAACTTATTTGTATTCATTAATTATATACCTAATATTTTTAGAAAATTTGAAAGACAATTTCCTATTATAGCACTCCATTTGCAGGGATTTCAATTTTAAGGAAATACCAGGAATTGAAGAACCTTTATGAGATAGTAGATAATAGGGACAGCACTGCAGTAGAAGATATCACAGAGGACATCTTTCATAAATCATTTCTTTATAAAATGGATAATTGTTAATATATTTTATATTTCTTAATTACTTAAGAAGTGAAAAGATTGTTAGTAAATTATATTTTTACTTTTTTTTGGAGGTGTGTGTGTATAAGGAAAACAATATGTATTGTAAATTTTTTAATACTAAAAAAATGTAACTATTTTTTTTTTATTTGTCTCTTTATATTAATATTTTTTATTTCTTAATTTGAGCTCCATGTTTTGTAATTTGCAAGCTGATAAGCTTTATTTTCCATACATTTATAAGCTATAACATTTAGTGATAGCTAAATTTCTTGCAGTGGTCACCTTCACTGTTTTCTATTTCTCTGAAAAAAGGAAAGAAAGGAAAGTATTTATTAGTTAATTATTCAATAAAGCATTCAACAAAATAAGTTGAAATAATAATAATCTAGCACAAATCTTAAATTATCAAACATAATAAACAATATGACACCTACCAAATAAAACGATATTAATTAGTATTATTATGAATTCGACCAATTATATAGGTATATATATAAGCACCGTGTCGGTTGCTTAGTTCTTTTGAGAGATGGCGCTACGTGCCACAGAGGATCGGAGACCGACGCTCGCCGTTGCTGCCATTTTAAATTGATCTAACGTACAGTACATAACTTTAATTTTAAATTATTTTACCGTTTAGAAGCTGATATTAATTATATCTGATTTATTGTGATTAAGTGCAATAGCTATTAAAAGTATTACAAGTTAGTACTACAAGAGTGCATGGACATTTAATTGTCGATTCTCTTTTTTAGGTTAGTGGTTTTATTGTTTTATTTTTCATCGGTTTTTTTTATATTTGAATACTGTAAATAATCTTATAAATAAATCTCTTTTTTAGACGAATCACATTGTGTTATGCATTGCTAAATCCCAACATTAAAAGTAATCTTATATATATATTAACAGAAAACTACTCTACTCGCTAATAGCATACGTATTTAAAACTTCATAAACAAAACTATAAATACGATAGTTACTATGCCGGAATCCATCGTAAAGGTATTTTTGTAATTTCTAGCATATTATTAAAAAATGGAGTATCTTTGGTTCAGTCTTCAGTTTAGTTGTTAGTTTTTGGCGTTTCAAGTTAAAATAGGTTAGTAATAAGGTGTCACAATAATTTACAAAAATTATAAAAGACATTAGAAGAAGCTTCAAAATGAATAAATGACAAAATGTTTGAGTTAGATTTTACACACCTACGCATATTCATTTAAGAGGTTTAATATTGTGTGCTTATTAATTTATTTCATATTTTCTGATTACCCGATTCTGCGAGTATCCCGGAATACTTGCAGAATCGGAATTAAAGTTACCTACCCATATTAAAGTTAAACATTTTCTATTTATTTTTTTCTAAAATAAAAAATATTTTTGTATATTCTAGAAAAATAAATAAATAACTAAAATATTTTATGTACGATTTATTAAGAACGTAACTTAAATTTTCCCTAAATACAACTAAATAGCTAATACATAAATATTCATATAATTCAAGCGTGCGAAGCCGCGCGGGAGCTGCTAGTTATAAACATTTTCCTTCACCTTTCAACTTAATTTCCTTTTTAAAAAAGAAAATCTGTGACAAAAATTAAAGTTATACAACCGTTGTTACACACAGCATCCTCCTCACAAAGGGCCCTCACTCCCGTAGCATTTGTAACGTTAAAGATAAATTAAAATTCCGTTCTAACAAACTGCTAGAGATATTGCTTTTTGAAATCATATTTTCTCTTTAGCAAATAATTTTCTTGTACTGAGTGAATTACATAGAAGTGAAATCAACTTTTTTTGCTATGCAATTTAAATGTATATTATTTGAGTATATTTTTTCATTTACCCTCTTTAAAGGCCATCATTGTGCATTGGCACATCTGGCTGTAAATGCGATGGTTGTGGGTTCAATCCGCATTCGGAAATGGTATGGTAGTAGGTTAAATATTTTTTGTATCCCCGATCTGCTAGACAAGGCGTGGCTTTGAATTGTCTCACTCAACCCGCAACGTTTGTAAAAATGGGCGGAAAGTGGGAAAAAATCTTCCTTGCTAAAAATCATAATTGTACGTGATAAACAGAAGTAATATAATTATTTTAATAAGTTCTTTGATTTTCACGATTATTACACATTTTAAATGAAACTATTTTAACCGGATTAATCGCGTATATTTTGTACTTTTATACATTTTTGGAAACCCGACGTTTCGATCCGATTTGATCAAAAAACACGCGAAAACATTACATCTTGGCATTAAATCTCTCGTGCCTAGCTGTGTAAAACCTCCAAAGTTATATGGGTTACCAAAAATACACAAAAAAGATGTACCTTTTCGACCAATAGTCAGCCAAATCGATACGCCGACGTATAAGCTGGCTCAACATGTCGCCAAAGTACGTTCTCCACTGCGTGGCCACACAACATCTTATGTCAGGGACTCTTACCATTTTGTTAGCAGACTGAAAGAAGTTAGCTAACAATGAAACCATGGTCAGTTTTGATGTCCAGTCGCTGTTCACCAGTATTCCCGTCAAGGACTGCATCAAGATTGTCAAGAGGAAGCTAGAGGATAACAATATGCCTATAGAATATCTTGAACTTTTGGAACAGTGCCTCACATCTGGATACCTTATGTTCAATCAAGAATTCTATTTACAAATAGATGGCATTGCTATGGGTTCGCCTGTATCCCCGGTAATAGCAGATATATACATGGAGGACTTTGAGGAGATGGCTCTTATCTCTGCACCCTGTCTACCTAGGATATATAAGCGGTACGTAGATGATACTTTCACCATTTTACCTACGGACAGTATTTATATATTCCTAAACCACCTCAATTCTATTAATGACAATATTAAATTTACAATAGAATTACAGGCAAATAATTCCCTAGCTTTTCTTGATGTTTTAGTCATAAGAAATCCCAATGGCACAATAGGCCACACAGTATATAGGAAACCCACGCACACCAATAGATACCTCAATGGTGAATCTCACCATCACCCTACATGTTATCTACCGTTGGCAAATCTTTGTTTCAGAGAGCCCATCACCTCTGCGACGCTGAACACCTAGGGGACGAGCTTCGCCAGGTGAAAGAATAGCCTTCATCAGAACAAGCTGCCAGTTCCCCGCCAGCGTTGTCAGAAAACCAACAAGCCACCCACAGTAGAGAGACAGCCGGCATTTCTACCATATGTGAAGGGGGTTACAGACAGGATTGGCAACATCTTAAGAAGAGCTTCCATAAAAACCATACTCAAGCCTAACAAGAAAGTGAGCCAATTCTTGAGACCAGTAAAAAGTAATATTCCTTTACAGAGTGCAGGTATATACAAACTAGACTGTGACTGTGGCTTATCATACATCGGCCAAACAAAGAGATGCATCGGTGTTAGGGTGAAAGAACACATCTCTGATATCAAGAATGGGCATGTATCGAAGTCAGCTGTGTGTGAGCATACTGTGGATAAACCCAGCCACTACATTAGGTTTGATAAACCCCAAATCCTCGCTAAGGAAAACAGATACATACCCAGAATGATCCGCGAGGCTATTGAAATACAAAAACATCCTAATTTCAATAGAGAGGATGGCTGGAAGCTTTCTACCACCTGGGACCCACTCATAAAATCATTGAAGTCTCAAACCCACCATACTAGAGGGCAAGATACTATCAGCTCATTCTGCAGGAATCCAGGGCAGTACGCGAGGCAATTAAGAAATCGTTGGCGGTAGTTTGATATAATAATTATGTCAATTGACAGACGAATGCCACCTCAGTCTACCCGTGACCACGGAATACTGCAAAGTGTTCGAAACGTCGGGTTTCCAAAAATGTATAAAAGTACAAAATATACGCGATTAATCCGGTTAAAATAGTTTCATTTAAAATAATTATTTTAGTGTCAAAATAAGAGGTTCTCCTAGATCAACACAAAAGAATTGCAGCAAGGAAATGAAATATTTGATATTTTCGTTTCTTTGGTCTAGTAACTCACTAGTACTCATCACACAATGCCTCGAGAATTCGGCGGTAAGTGGACAATGGAATTGTCTTAATGGAGAACGGAGTGTCTAAATACTAGGCTCCCAAATTCTCTCTGTCTATATACGGGATACAGATACAGCGTGAAGCTAATGTAATATTTAAAAAACGCACTATAATATTTAAAGATACATCCATTATTACTGAGAATTACAGATTTTACAAAAGCTGAAACCTTCGCTAGGCAAAATTTATTCATATTTCAAAACGATTACGAAGCATATTGAAAATAAAATATAATCAAATATTAATAAAAAAGATATTTCAAATTCAACTTCAATCACTAATCTAATTAACCTGTAAGATTAAACATCAATACAAACATACAAAAAATATCCACATATTTCAATTCCAAAAATAACTAAAAACTATTAGTGGAAAATATTTTTTAGCTTTGACCACAATACACAACAACACTGTAACAACAAAAACTATTTTATAATTTCCAGTAACTACCTTAATGTTAGATGTTAAAGTTTAACAGCAATTACTGACAAAAATGCTAAAGTGGTCTCAACAGATAGTTAATGGAGTTATCAAAAGAATTTCTTTCCTTTAATTACAGAGAAGACTACGATACAAATTAGCTTGTAGGTACGTTAAGGGGCAATTTAACTTTTAAAGTTTCGACAGGAAATAGTTATTGGAAGGTTTTTACTTGTTTACTGAATGTTGACTGTATTCTATATTATTTTCTGTTATTATGTAATTATTTTTAATATATTGTTTAAGGCCAGTCGTGGCGCAGTCGCACAAAGTGTGAGTGTAAATCGTAGGCTCGATCCCCACTCGAGGAGATGAAATATTTACTTAAATTTATATTTCCATTTCTTTGCTCTGGTGTCGAGGCTGAGCGCGGCGTTGAGTTCTGCCACTCAACACGCAATGCCTCCAGAATTCGGCAGAAAGTGGGGAACGGAGTGTCTTAAGATTAGGTTCCCTCTGCCTACCTCTGTGCAGCGTGAAGCTGATTTGATTTTATGTAATTATTTTTAACACATAGTTTTGTTAAGTCACCTGTAATTGAAAATGGATGGGTGTGCAGATTAAACAGTACCTGAAAAGATTGTTGGTGAAAACTATCGACCAAAAGTCATAATCGTGTCGTGGACTAAAATTATAGACTAAACACACGCAGATTTTCTCTCACATTTATTCATTAAAACAGCAAAGAAGTCAGTAATTAGTAAACATTAGGTTCTATGTAGCCTCGTATTTGTCTCTCAAGTTAATTATTTATATAACATTTCCTATAGATTCATCAACAGTATATGTATTAATACTGATTGGTTTTACTTAGGAGGATTACGTGAACAGATATGAAAAAGCTTTGGAAAAGATGTCGTTTAATAAGAATGATAAATAAATTGTTTTCGTAAAATTTCCTATAATTACTTTTCTTACACAAAAAACAACAATTATTTCGACTCACCAAATATATTTTTTATTTGTTCAGTAGATATGTATAAGCACAAAGACAAATTAAATTTTACTTTTAGGGTACTGTATATTATTTTTATAAAATCACTTTTTTGCCCGTCCGTCCTTCTGTCAAGATGCGTTCAGATCACTCGGAGGAATGAGTTACTATCTATTAATATTTTCATTTTGCCCTGGTATCCAAGTTTAAAGCTTGGCTTTGAGTTCCGCCTCTCAATTGACAGCGCCTCAAAAATTCGACAAAAAGTGGGAAACGGCGTGTCTTAACACTTGGTTTCTCTACCTACCCTGCTATACCATATAAGCCTGAAGCTAAAAAAGTAGTCAACAAAACATGTAAACATAAACGTAACGCCACAAATAATCAAATACTGTACACACAACCGCAAATTTGATTCACGAGTAAAATCATAGCTTTAGTAATTAATAACTGTTTAATTTCAAACTATTTATTATTATCGATGAAATCAATTTAACTCATCACAAATCGAGTATTAATTTGACACAATTATAACATATTTCCTTTGTATATTGTTAATGTAATGGCGGTATAATGTAATTCACATAATTTTTGCTGCCACAAATTTAATATAAATTATACTGTATTTTATTATCTGTGTATAAATGTCGCACTTTACCGTTATTGAGTGACAGATTGGGCGCTGGGGATCTAGAATAAGACTGTAAACAACACGTTGTGGGTTCGATGTTTATTCGAGAAAATAAAATATTTAATACTAGCGACCCGCTCGCGGCTGCGCCCGCTTAAACCACAAAATTATTTAATTAACACACTGAATTATGTTCGTGTTTTGATATACCTATAATGTATGTTTGCAACGCAATGAAGATTTTTAATGAGAAATTTATTAAAACTTTAGGTCGCATTTTCGTACCTCCCATAAGAATCTTTTGAATGTTTGAATAAAAACACAACTTATCGATACTTACAATAAAATCCTAACTCATCGGTGTCTGTACATGGAAAATATTACAATTAACATTGTAATAGAACTTGGTCAGTTTGTCTGTTTGTCTGTGAGTTTGTTCACGATAATCTCAGAAACGGCTTAACCGATTTAAATGCTTTTTTTGTTTGCATTTTGGCAATCTGCCCTTAAATATTTAATATTAGTTTTATTTTAATCAGCTTCACGCTGTATCCCTCACACAGCAGGTTAGGCAGAGGAACCCTAGTATTAAGACACTCCGTTCCCCACTTTCTGCCGAATTCTGGAGGCATTGCGTGTTCTCGTTCTTTCGTGTTCTCGTTCGCTCGACACCAGAGCGAAGAAATGGAAATATACATTTAAGTAAATATTTCATCTCCTCGAGTGGGGATCGAACCCACAACCAGTCGGTTTTACAGTCACACTTCGTGCCGCTGCGCCACGACTGGCCTCAACTGGACTGGACTTTATTTTAATCGGTTCACACAAAGTTAAAACCAGATCCACACTTTATCCCGCCTTTAGCAAGATATCGCGTAATATGTGTTTGATGTGCGAAATTAAAATATTATTAAACGAAATGAAAATATTATTAAATTATAATTCAATCCTCCAAGTGGGGATCAGACCCACACCAGTCGCGTTACAGCCACAACTTTGGCCTTTAACAAAGAAGAGAAGAGAAGCGAAGCGTCAGCGCTCCTTTTACGGAAATAGCATATAGGTAAAATATTTTAATTCCATACCTAAAGAATTTAAGCAACAGTGTAGACGTAGGTTTTTTTTTCATTTCACGATGTTTAATCATATCTATATTTCGTGTGAGGCAGTTACGCTTTGATACCAATAACGTAAACACATACTACTACAAAAATACTACTAAAACCTTTAGATTTTAGAACTTTTAACTTTGCCGCCAAAACCTACAGCTCGATTTCGGAATGAGGCGTATGCGGCGGTTTCCCTTTGATAGGTGTATGTGTGCGTGCGTCGTTCTTGACAAATTGTATTTTATTTTACAACGATAATTTTATTATTTATTCGCGGCTTTGTCCGCTTGAATTACATGATTACTCATTTAAGAAGTATAGATATTACAAACAGCCTTAACTAATAATTAATTGATTTGGATAAGTACTCACGATATTATTTGCAAAATAACTTATCTAGCTCCTGTACAGTTTTTAAATTAGTAACATATATTATTAGTTAAATATATAATTGATGTACAGAATATACGCAGAAAGCACGTTTTTAGGCATTTTTATATAATCTATAAAATAATCAACATTTTCGGTCAAGTTCAAGTCGTACTCATGCCCCGAGAGTTTCGTACCAGTTTCATGAATGGAGATACACCAAAAGAATAACTCATTAAGTTGTCATTTTGTATCAAATTAAGTACCGATTAAAATTTGTACATAATGGTTCTTTTCTGTGACACAAATACAATAAGTATTCAATTTTTGAAAAATAATTTTGGAATTTTCCTTTATACGTGCCGTAAATTTTAACTTCTTAACAAATTTCGTAATTGTATATCAACGGGAAGTACCTTATAGTTATGATAGAAAATGCGACAAAAAACGAAGCATAAACCCTCATATTTCATCGTCATTTGATTGCGATGATTTAGAGGATAGATTTTTTGTGCTCTAAGGGAATATAGAATTGAGCATTGAGGTATCTAACCTTTAACCGATCTTGTACAAAATAGTCTTGACAGACGGACAGACGGACAAACAACAAAGTTATCTTATAAGAATTTTGAGGTATGTACCCTAAAATACCCTTGGCTCATACCTACTTGCAACATACAGGTGCAATAGTGCAATGTCGGTACGTGTCGCTTGTAAGTTATGAAATAATACTACGGGATATTTTTATAAACAGTGTCAGAGCATTTTTTTCTTGAGACACAGTTTTTTAGAAGTTGCTCCCAAAAGTTATTTTTTTATACGTTTCTTAAACAAATATTAATAACATAAACGAACGAACGGATTGAAGAACCTATTCAAAATATTTCTTTGAATATTAAGTCATTCTTTATCACTGTGTTAAATAATTACGAATTAAGCTAGACTGTTACGAAGATAATCTTCACCAACAATTCAATGTAGTTTACTTTGTAGTTAGTACTATGAACAATAGTACTTTAAAAATACGTAAATTTATTAACAGTCAAATAAATAAGACGTTTCTAAAGTCATTCTTTTGGACTTACAATTGAACTGTAACCATTCGAACATTGTTAGAAAAATACTACTATGTTTATGAAATTTATTATAAGTATAGATTACACTTACATGACGTAATTAACGTTAAGCAGATAATAACTCAACAATATAATAATTTATTTCTTAATAATTTCTTTTTTTTTTCAAATATAAATATCTTTAAAACTTTAAGTACATTATTTTTTGATAGAGTGTAGCGGTAACCTTTCCAAACTATATTTTCTTTTATGCCCAGCGCCATCTATTTAAGATTCCATCGCAATTAGTGATAGCGTTACGCGTATGAAAGAGAGTATCAAGATTCGTTAGTACCTACTATTTTTGTCAATAGATAGCGTTACTTGTATCGATTTTTACTATCTCAAATATTAACTTCTTGAAAACTTAAATATTTATGTCTTTTGATAGAGTGAAGCGATTACAATGAAATAAACACTAAAACCTACCTTGATTTATTTGTAATTTTTATGTATAAAAGTTGCTTAAATTTATTGTGTACTTTTTACGTGATACGTGTTCACATAAACAGACAAACAGATAAACAGACAAACAGACAAAAATTCCAAAAATGTTGGAAATGGATTCTGTTAATTATCCTTTAACACCCTGGCTAATTTTTTTTTAAATATTTTCAATGCACAGAAACGACTTTTCTACAGATTTATTATAAGTATAGATTATAATTCTTATCGTTTTAAAAAAATGCGAAATGCTGCTACTCAACAAGTAATCCCTCCAGAATTAGTCGTAAAGTGGGGAGTGAAAACGGAGTGTCTTAACACTAGGTTCCCAGTTTTCCTCTGTCTACCCAGCTATATGTGATACAAAGTGAAGCTAAAAGTATTTATACTGAACTATGCGGCAACACTTAGATTTAGTATATAGTTTCATTGAGGAATGTAGGTAAGCAATAGGAGAGGTTTTCCTGAAATTCCCACGGACACGGGAAAAACGGTGGAAAGTATTCCTCATTTCTCCCGTTTTTCCAGTTAACTCTAATGAAATTGCGGGGTTTATCTAAGAAATTAAACAGTGAAACTTTAATGTTACTAAATAGATATAGTAACATAAATTAGTTACTTAATAAAGTCCACGATGAAGTCGAAAAGGACTACTAGCTTTTACGTTTTTTTGAGATTATTCGAGTAATTTTCTTGCAAAAAAAATGTATATACATACATACTTTGGAATTTTTTTTAATGTCTAAAATGTAATTTCTATTATTGGTTTTGCAAATAAAGTTATAAATAAATTCGAAAATTTACTAGAGTATCTATCCATTTTCATTAGGTTAATTGTTAAACAGGTTATTTTCATTCCGTTTAAAATATTTCACAAATTTTCTTGTTTCACAGTAAAAAGATTACTACGAAAGGTTTTACCTTTCGTAGTAATCTTTTCACCGATTCGGAGCATTATTGACACTTAATACTGAGTGACAGTAAGCAGAGCGTCAGACTTGACCAGACTTGAATAATCACGACTGGCTGTTTCAAAATATATATATATATTTTTAGCTTTTGACTTTTAATTATTTTTTTATTTCTATCTAGTGGTTTTTTTTGTGGTTTTCTTCAATACTAATTCTTATCTTTTTACTTATATCTTCAATACTAATTCTTTATTCCTGTTTATTGGGTGCAAAAAAACATACTGAAACATCCAACAGATGGTTTTTGACTCCAACCAATTCAGTGTAAAACATTTTAAAATAATCATCTTCACGCTCTATCCCGCACACAGTAGGATAGGCAGAGGGAATCTAGTGTTAAGACACTCCGTTACCCACTTTCCGCTAAGTTCTGGAGGCATTGCGTGTTGAGTGACGGAACTCAACTCCGCGCTTTGCCTCGACACCAAGGGGAAGAAATGAAAATATAAATATAAATAAATATGCTAGTACAAAATTTTCACATAGATCATTCTGAAATTTAAAGTAAAAGCAGCAGCAGCATTACAAATGTTATCAACCAACATTATTTAAGAATTCAAAATTGTCTCCATTCTGAAGACGAAACGTCGATTCAGAAACGAAAGACAATATTTAAAGTGTGAACTTTCCTTAAGCCTTAAGAATAAGAAGGAATTGTCTTAATGGAGAACGGAGTATTTTAACACTAGGCTCCCAGGTTATTTCTGTCTATGTGCAGGATACAGCGTAAAGCTACTGTAATATTTAAAAAGCACATTATAATATTTAAAGATACATCTATTATTACTGAGAATTACTATAGATTTTAAAAAGCTGAAACCTTCGCTGGGCAAAATTTATTCATATCCAAATGGATTACGAAGCAAATAAAATATATTTAATTATTAATTAGAAAGATGTTTAAAATTCGACCTCAATCATTTATACAATTAACCTGTCAGATTTAATATCAATACAAATTAGATAATAGATATTTCATTTCCAAAAATAAATAAAAACTTTTTAATATTTTTTAAAGTGTTAATCTAAACTTAGGAAAGAAAAATACTTATTTAAAAAACCGACCAGGTCGGTCGGACCTAGAGTTGAAGTTTCCAGGAGGCGCAGGTTCGAGTCTCGCTACGTTCAAATTTTTATACGTTTTCTAAATAAGTATAAGTAAATACTATTAGTCGGAAATATTTTATAGTTTTGACCACAATACACAACAACACTGTAACAACAAAGACAATTTTATAATTTCCAGTAACTACCTTAATGTTAGATGTTAAAGTTTAACAGCAATTACTAACAAAAATGTTGAAGTGGTCTCAACAGATAGTTAATGGAGTTGCCAAAGGAATTTCTTTCCTTTAATTACAGAGAAGACTACGATACAAATTAGCTTGTAGGTACGATGAGGGACGATTTAACTTTTAAAGTTTCGACAGGAAATAGTTATTGGAATGTTTTTACTTGTTTACTGAATGTTGACTGTATTCTATATTACCTTCTGTTATTATGTAATTATGAGGCCGGTCGTGGCGCAGAGGCACAAAGTGTGACTGTAAAATCGACTGGTTGTGGGTTCGAACCCCATTCGAGGAAGTGAAATATTTATTTAAATTTGGCAGGCATTTGGAGGCAAAGCGCGTTGAGTTCGGCCACTCAGCACGCAGTGCCTCCAGAATTCGGCGGAAAGTGGGGAACGGAGTGTCTTAACACTAAGTTCCTTCTGCCTAAACTACTGTGTGCGGGATACAGCGTAAAGTTGATAAAAAAAATGAACACGTTTTCTTGTTGAGCCACGTCACCTGTAATTGGAAATGGATGGGTGTGCAGATTCAACTTTAAAATTTGTATATAACATAAACGAAAGTAGGAGTCAGTACCTGAAAAGATTGTTGGTGAAAACTATCGACAAAAGTCATAATCGTGTCGTCGACTAAAATTATAGACTAAAATACACGCAGTTTTCCTCTCACTTTTTATCATTAAAACAGCTAAGAAGTCAGTTATTAGTAGACATAAGGTTATGTGTGGCCTTGTCTCTCAAATTTATTATTTATATAACATTTACTATAGATTTACCAAAAGTAAGTACATGTATAAGTACTGATTCGTTCTACTTACGAGGATTACGTGAATAGAAATGAAAGAGCTTTGGAAAAGATGTCGTTTAATAAGAATAAATTGTTTTCGTAAAATTTCCTATAATTACTTTTCTTAAAAAAAATAAATAATCCGAATCACATATTTTTTATTTATACAGTATATATATGTATTAACACAAAGACAAATATAATTTTACTTATAATATCACTTTTTTGCCCGTCTGTCTGTCTGTCAAGACGCGTTGAGATCGCATAGAGGTCTTCCTGCGGAGCAAAAAAATATAACTTTACCGGTTATTTAATCATTTACATATATATTTTAGTATATCTATTACATCGTTGTCGGGATCCAGTCAATAAATAAAGATAAATAAAAAAAGAATCGACAGAAGCAATCGTGGCGCATGAGCACAATCGTGTATCGTGTAACGCGTTGGTTGTGGGTTCGATGCCCACTCTGAGAAATTTATTATTATTTATGAATATTTTCATTTCTTCGCTCTGGCAACCAAGGCAAAAGCTTGGCTTTGAATTCCGCCACTCAACCAACAGTGTCTTAACACTTGGTTTCTCTACTTACCCAGCTATACAATACAGATACAACGTGAAGCTAAAACAGTAGTCAACAAAACATGTAAACAAAAACGTAACACCACAAATAATCAAATACTGTACACACAACCGCAAATTTGATTCACGAGTAAAATCATAGCTTTAGTAATTAATATATAACTGTTTAATTTCAAACTATTTATTATTATCGATGAAATCAATTTAACTCATCACAAATCGAGTATTAATTTGACACAATTATAACATATTTACTTTTGTATATTGTTAATGTAATTCACATAATTTTTGCTCCCACAAATTTAATATGGCCAATTTATACTATATTTTATTATCTATGTATAAATGTCACACGTTTCCGTAATTGAGTGACTAACAGATTGGACGCTGGGATACTAGAGTAAGACTGTAAACGACTTGTTGTGAATTCGATTCTTATTCAAGTAAATAAAGTATTTGATATTAATATAACATAAATTTTATCATTTCATTTCATTTTTTTCGCTTTGATAAAAAGGTAAAGTTATTCTTGAGTTTTGCTATTCATCACGCAATGCCTCCAGAATTAAATGTAAAGTGCGGAATAACAGTGTCTTAACACTAGGTTTCCAGTTTTCCTCTGCCTACCAAGCTATGTGCGGGATACAGAGTGAATCTAAAAGTAATAATTAACTAACGTAACTGTGCGGCAATACTTAGATTTAGTATATAGTTTCATTGGGGAATGTAGGAGAACTCTAGGAAAGGTTTTTTCTATAATTTCCACGGAAGTGAGAAAAACGGGACTATAGGAGTAGTTCACCCAAACGAAATTGCGGAATATATCTTAGAAAATAAACAGTGAAGTGTTAATGTTACTAAATAGATACAGTTACTTACATAAATTAGTTACTTAATAAAGTCCACGATGAAGTCGAAAAGGACTACTTTTAGCTTTTATATTTTTTTTAGAGTAATTTTCTTGCAAAAAAAAAATATATACAAAAAAAAAAGATATATAGGCCAGTCGTAGCGCAGCGGCACGAAGTGTAACTCTAAAACCGACTGGTTGTGGGTTCGATCCCCACTCGAAGAGATGAAATATTTACTTAAGTTTATATTTCCATTTCTTCGCTCTGGTGTCGAGGCTAAGCGCGGCGTTGAGTTCTGCCACTCAACACGCAATGCCTTCAGAATTCGGCAGAAAGTGGGGAACAGAGTGTCTTAACACTAGGTTCCCTCTGCCTATCCTGCTGTGTGCGGGATACAGCGCGAAGCTGATTTATTTGATTTTTTTTTAAAAAGATATAACTTTTTTTAATGTCTAAAATGTAATTTCTGTTAATGGTTTTGAAAATAAATAAATTTGAAAATGTTACTAGAGTATCTATCTATTTTCATTTCATTAGGTTAATTGTTAAACAGGTTATTTGCATTTTGTTTAAAATATTTCAAAATTTTCTTGTTTCACAAAAAACATTTCGTAGTAATCTTGTCACCGATTCGGAGCATTATTGACACTTAATACTGAGTGACAGTAAGCAGAGCGTCAGACTTGACCAGACTTGAATAATCACGACTGGCTGTTTCGAAATACGTATATTTTTAGAGTTGGCTTTTAGCAAATTGATCATTTATCTGATAATCTAGTGGTTTTTTTATGGTTTTCTTCAATACAAATCTTATCTTTATTCCTACTTATTTGGCGCAAAAAATCATACTGAAACATCCAACAGATAGTATTTTGCGGGCAAACTCGTCAAAAAATTAAGTGTAAAATATTTTAAAAAAAATCACTTTCACGCTATATCCCGCACACAGTAGGGTAGGTAGAGGGAACCTAGTGTCGTTCCCACTTTCCGCTAAATTCTAGAAGCATTGCGTGTTTAGCGACGGAACTCAACTACGCGCTTTTCCTCCACACCAGAGGCAAGAAATGAAAATATAAATATAAATAAATATGATGATCTGGGGTAAGCTAATGCTTGTATACGATTTTAAATATTTTCTGAATATTATTTTAAAATGATATTTGTCTTCTGACATAAAAATAAATCAAACTTCATACATTTTATTATAAAAGGAAATGCACGAATAACTCGTCATAAATCGTTCAGTGAATTTCTACTGTGAAAAATAACTTAATAGGCAAGTAATAAATACTACATACTAAGTGGAATTTTATAAAATTCTTGCATACAAAAATGTACATGAAATATAATTGGACCATTTTAAATTGTTAAAATTTTGCCTTTTTTTATTTCACGCTACACAAAATTGAAGATAGAGTAAGCCTACTGTTAAATACAAGCGTTCCCTACTTTTTTTAGCTGTACTTAACAGAATAGGCTGAGGGAACCTGGGAATCTAGTGTTAAGACACTGCGTTCTCCGTTTTCCGCTGAAGCCGTGCTTTAACTCGATACCGGAGAGAAAAAATGAAAATATTTAATGCGTGCCCTACTTTTACCTAATATAATTGTTATAATAGTATATTTATTCTTAGAAATATTGAACTTTAATATTTATAGCTTATTAAGACATTTTATATAAAGACGATGACATCAAAGAACAGAAAGTTGTAATTATTGTTACAAAAAAGAAATAAAAAAAATTGGTAAAAACCGAGTTAATTAAACATCCCGTTGGGTGAAGAAAATTACAAAGTTAGTCGTTTTAAGAGACGCTATTACAAATTAAAAGGGAATTCGGAGCTTCGGCTGCGACTTTCTGGCCTGTACTTACTACTCTCTTATTCATACGGGTAATATTTAAATTTATTTTATAGTTGTGTACTATAACATGTATTTTTTAGCTTCGCGCTGGTCTGATATCACACACATAGCACAGGACATCCAAGAACCCACTTGAGAATCTAGTGGTTAGATACTCCGTGCCGGTTAAGACACTTCCGTCCCTCACTTCCGGCAAATTCGATGCATTGCGTGTTGAGTGGCGGTGCTCAACGCTGCACTTTGCCCCGTTATCAGAGCGAGGAAAGTAAAATCGAACCCACAACCCCCGAGTCAGAATAGAAACCACAACCGCCGCACTTACAGTTAAACGCGTGTGATCTTCAAATTGATACGCCTAGTACAATTAAATATAAAAGATACAGAAACGAATAAACATGAAAAATTAATATCAATATAAATATTCCATTTAAGCATTCCATCAGATACTTTGATGAATTATTAAACAAAGCTAAATAAGTGTAAGATTTTGACATCTTCAATTTCCAAAGTGCTAAGATATCAATTAACTTGAAAAAACTTCATATATACAATATTTTTTAAAATAATAGTTCCTTAATAAGAATAATAATTAAAAGTGGAAAACTGGGGCATTTTACTTAATTTGATACAGAGTGTAGGGTAGGTAAAATCCGTGACACATTTTTTATATATCTACGCTAAATGATGAAAGATGTATGAAAATGCAAGCATATTTTTTGTATTGTAGTACAAAATTTTTACATAGATTAGATTCCATCATTTTGAAATTTGAAGTAAAATCCACAGCAGCATTACAAATGTTATCCACCAACATTATTTAAGAATTCAAAACTGTCCTCATTCTGAAGACAAAACGTCCATTCAAAAACGAAAGACAATATTTAAACTGAAAACTTTCCTTAAGCCTTAAGAATAAGAGAGAATTGTCTTAACGAAGAACGGAGTATCTTAACACTAGGCTCCCAAGATTTTTCTGTCTATGAGCAGGATACAGCGTAAAGCTAATGTAATATTTAAAAAACACACTATAATATTTAAAAATACATCTATTATGACTGAGAATTACTACAGATTTTAAAAAGCTGAAACCTTTGCAAGGGAAAATTTATTCATATCCAATCATTTACGAAGCAAATAAAATATATTTAAATATTAATTAGAAAGATGTTTGAAATTCGACCTCAATCGTTTATACAATTAACCTGTACGATTTTACATCAATACAAACATACATAATATATCCGCATATTTCATTTCCAAAAATAAGTAAAAACTATTAGTGGAAAATATTTTTTAGTTTTGACCACAATATATAACAACTCTGTAACAACAAAAACTATTTTATAATTTCCAGTAACTACCTTAATGTTAGATGTTAAAGTTTAACAGTAATTAATGTAATAAATTTAACACGTGAGGCCAGTCGTGACGCTGGGGCACAAAGTGTGCCTGTAAAACCGACTGGTTGTGGGTTTGACCCCACTCCAGGAGATGAAATATTTACTTATATTTATATTCCCATTTCTTCGCTCTGGTGTATCCCACACACTGCAGGGTAGGCAGAGGGAACCTAGTGTTAAGAGTTCTCGAGGCTTTGCGTGTTGAGTAGCGGAACGCAACGCCGTGCTTTGCCTCGACACCAGAGCAAAGAAATGAAATTATAAATGTAAATAAATATTTTATATCCTCGAGTTGGGCTCGAACCCACAACCAGTCGATTTTACAGTCACACTTTGTGCCCCTGCACCACGACTGGCCTCGAAGTCAACAAAACATGTAAACAAAAACGTAACACCACAAATAATCAAATATTGTACACACAACCGCAAATTTGATTCACGAGTAAAATCATAGCTTTAGTAATTAATAACTGTTTAATTTCAAACTATTTATTATTATCGATGAAATCAATTTAACTCATCATAAATCGAGTATTAATTTGACACAATTATAACATATTTCCTTTGTATATTGTTAATGTAATGACGGTTTAATATAATTCACATAATTTTTGCTCCCACAAATTTAATATGGCCAATTTTTTTTAATGTCTAAAATGCAATTTCTGTTATTGGTTTTGTAAATAAAGTAATAAATAAATTCTAAAATGTTACTAGAGTATCTGTCCATTTTCATTAGGTTAATTGTTAAACAGGTAATTTTCATTTCGTTTAAAATATTTCACAAATTTTCTTGTTTCACACAAAACATTTCATAGTAATCTATCTTGTCACCGATTCGGAGCATTATTGACACTTAATACTGAGTGACAGTAAGCAGAACGTCAGTCTTGACCAGACTTGAATAATCACGACTGGCTGTTTCGAAATACGTATATTTTTAGATTTGGCTTTTAGCAAATTGATCATTTATATCCGTCTAGTGGTTTTTTTATGGTTTTCTTTAATACAAATCTTATCTTTATTCCTGCTTATTTGGCGCAAGAAATCATACTGAAACATCCAACAGATGTTTTTTTACTCCCAACCAATTCAGTGCAAAATATTTAAAAAAACTCAGCTTCACTCTCGCTTGTATCCCGCAGTAGGGTAGGCAGAAGGAATCTAGTGTTAAGACACTCCGTTCCCCACTTTTCGCTGACTTCTTAGTGACGGAAATTGCGTGTTGAGTGACGGAACTCAACTCGGCGCTTTGCCTCGACACCAAAGGGAAGAAATGGAAATATAAATATAAATAAATATGACGATCTAGGGTAAGGTAATGCTTGTATATAATTTTAAATGTTTTCTGGATATTATTTTAAAATTTTATTTGTCTTCTGACATAAAAATAAATCAAACTTCATACATTTTATTATAAAAGGAAATGCACGAATAACTCGTCATAAATCGTTCAGTGAATTTCTGCTGTGAAAAATAACTTAATAGGCAAGTAATAAATACTACATACTAAGTGGAATTTTATAAAATTCTTGCATACAAAAATGTACATGAAATATAATTGGACCATTTTAAATTGTTAAAATTTTTCCTTTTTTTTACTTCACGCTACCATTACATTGAAGACAGAGGAAGCCTAGTGTTAAATACACGCGTTCCCTACTTTTAGCTGTACTTAACAGGATAGGCTGAGGGAACCTGGGAATCTAGTGTAAAGACATTGCGTTCTCCGTTTTCCGCTGAAGCCGCGCTTTAACTAGATACCGGAGGGAAAAAATGAAAATATTTAATGCGTGCCCTACTTTATTGATATAATTGTTATAATAGTATATTTATTCTTAAAAATATTGAACTTTAATATTTATAGCTTATTTAGACATTTTATATAAAAACGATAACATCAAAGAACAGAAAGTTGTAATTATTGTTACAAAAAAAAAAAAAATTGGTAAAAACCGAGTTAATTAAACGTCCCGTTGGAAGAAGAAAATTACAAAGTTAGTCGTTTTAAGAGACGCTATTACAAATTAAAAGGGAATTCGGAGCTTCGGCTGCGACTTTTTGGCCTGTACTTACTTACTACTCTCTTATTCATACGGCGGGTCATATTTAAATATTTTTTTTAAATAGTTGTGTACTATGATATGTATTTTTTAGCTTCACGTTGTATTTCGCACATAGCACGGTACTTGAGAACCTAATGTTAAGACACTCCGTGCCCGTTAATACACTTCCGTCCCTCACTTCCGGCGAATTCAAGGCATTTCGTGGTGAGTGGCGGAGCTCAACGCTGCGCTTTGTCTCGTTTCACAAACACCGAGTTAAAATCGAATCCACAACCGTCGCACTTACAGTCACACGCGTGTGACTGTAAGTAAGCGCACCTTGTATCAAATAAACTTTACTAAAACTAAAAATAAGCCTTGTATATAAATAGACTTTCATAGCATTATAGTATCTTTAAATTGAACCGAAAGATACGCCTAGTAAAATGAAATATAAAAGATACAGAAACGAATAAACATGAAAAATTTATATCAATCTAAATATTCCAATTAGGCATTCCATCAGATACTTTGATGAATTATTAAACAAAGCTAAATAAGTGTAAGATTTTGACATCTTCAATTTCCAAGGTGCTAAGATATCAATTAACGAAAACACTTCATATATACAATATTTTTTAAAATAATAGTTCCTTAATAAGAATAATAATTAAAAGTGGAAAACTGGGACATTTTACTTAATTTGATAGAGAGTGTAGGATAGGTAAAATACGTGACACATTTTTTATATATCTACGCTAAATTATGAAAGATGCATGAAAACGTAAGCATATTTTTAGTATTAACTAGTACAAAATTTTCACATAGATTAGTATCCATAATTTTGAAATTTGAAGTAAAAACCACAGCAGCATCACAAATGTTATCCACCAACATTATTTAAGAATTCTAAATTGTCTTCATTCTGAAGACAAAACGTCGATTCAGAAACGAAAGACAATATTTAAACTGAAAACTTTCCTTAAGCCTTAAGAATAAGAAGTAAAAAATACGAAGAGACAAAAGTCGAAAGGGAATTTCAACAATGGCCAATCAAATTTGATGGACACATCCGAAAATTAACTTTCTTTTGTTCAAACAAGAAATTAATTTAATTTTGCATGAGGTCGCTCAAATTAGGCGAGGAGTCAGCGAGAGTTGCCGACTGGCGTTTATACGTCATCTGCTAATTATCTGCCACAAAGGATTTTAAGATTGTGAAAATCTACTCAATATTTGTGATTCTAGCTTTCGTTTATTGAGGCCTGTCGTAGCGAAATGGCAAAGCGCGGCGTTGAGTACCGCCACTTTACATGCAATGGCTCCAGAATTCGCTGGAAAATTGAATACAGAATTTGTCTTAATGGGCAGGGAGTGTCTTAATACTAGGTTCCCGTGAAGCTAAAAATAATGTATTAACATAATTTTGGTCTTTAGTAGTGCTTGTGTTCATATTTTAAACAAATCTTGTCCAAATACTGTGACAAATACGTTTATTGGGTGGCGATTAAATATCCGGTATCCGGTATCCCATATAATCAAGGTAGGCTGAGAGACCCTAGTGTCGAAACACTCTATTCCCCGCTTCGCGACACGTTAACGCATTCTTATTAGGTCAACTAAGTTATAAAAGCTAGGAAACTTAATAAATCACAATACAATAAATGGTATGATTAAGCTCGTTTGCTGATCGATCCTGAATCTGAACAGTGGGACTCTTCAAAGGTTACTACTAAACCACATGAGTGTAATCTCATATAAGTTATAGCCCTGGAGGACATTCTGTAACACTTGTAGAACTTAGTGTATTTGTTCTAATTGTGGAGCCAGGACCTGAATAGTGGAACTCTTCAGAGGTTACTAGTAGACTTCTCACATTTGGGACTTCTACTGCACAAGATTTTTATTGTTTTAATTTCTAAGCATATTATTTTTAAATTTCTTCTACAGAGAAACATTAACTAATCCCAGTATATATTAAAAAAAATAATTATCTCAAGACATTTATCAAGCAGACATTAATTGATGGATCTTCGTTGGACTTAGTTCTTATAATATTAAAAATTATAATTAAATTAGATTTTTTTTAGTAAAATTTCGTTATGAGAAAATCCTCAGAATTAACTAATAAATTATCATATTATACATTGGAAAGCAAGTGCTTCCAATCAATAAATTGATTTGATTTTTTTTGTGTTTTACATTTTCTTTCGACACCAGAGCGAAGAAATGGAAATATAAATTTAAATAAATATTTCATCTCGTCGAGTAGCGATCGAACCCACAACCAGTCGGTTTTACGGTCACACTTTGTGCCCCTACGCCACGAGTAATCTCTTTTTTTATGTTTTACATAAATTTGATGTAAAGTAAAGCCAGCCACTTTATTATCTATATTTAATTACTTAGTTATAGAGTTATTGTAATTGTGAAGGATGAATAACAAATATAAATTTTAATTATTTTCTGGCAAATATTATATTAATTACTCAATTTTTTACATACATTTTTTAAAATTTATTTACTTACTTTATAGTATGGGAAGAAATTTAAATGAGTATCTTGTTTTTTGTTAAATTATCACTACTAGGTTATATTATTGTAGACTGCGATCCCAAGGCCCACAACTACGTCATTTTCGCAAAGATGAAATTTTGAGAATTAATAGTCTAATATACAGTTAAGACGGTATGCGTATTTAGTAGTAAATATACATTTTTTACATTATTTTTAAAAACAAATTTAAATACGAGCGTTTTTTCCCGACTGCTAAGGAAGGGTTATGTTTTTCGCGCGTATCTTGTATGTATGTAATATTCTTTATTACCTCGTATCTCCACAACCGAGGAACGGATTTACATATTTGAGGTATCGTTGGATTTGTATTAGCAGCCCAAGTGTTCTTAGATAGGTGACGGTAATAAAAAATAATCATGGCGGCTGTGGTACGCCATTGGACTTAGTGAAAAAAAAATTTTTTGTTCCGAATACTATAATATGGGTATCAAATTCAAGACCTTAATTTCAGGATTTCAAAAAGGTATATCATAATTATCATTACCATAATAAATTCTAACAAAAAAATGAAAAATAAAAAAAATATTTGTAAAAACAAAAACCCCGACTGCATCAAACTGAAAAGAAAATAGACAAGCCCAATAGTTTATTAGGATTAACAGTCGGGACCTATAAGTAATTCTTCAATCAATAAAATCTTTACCAGGAACCTCGCATAATTTAAAGAGGTCCCGACTGTTAATCCTAATAAACTATTGGGCTTGTCTATTTTCTTTTCAGTTTGATGCAGTCGGGGTTTTTGTTTTTACAATTTTTTTTTTTATTCTTTAACTTAGATGAGAGTGTACCTTTAGTTGGCGCTACCTCTGAAAGGGCCCTACTTTCGAAATAGTAAGTACGCATACCGTCTTAATTACATATTAGACTAACAATCCTAAAAAAAAATACTTTGCTAAAATGACGTAGGTCTGGGAGCCCTAGGATCTTGGGTCATTGCATAATAGGATGGACAATCAGCAATTTTACAAGAGTTTTTATTTTCAGACTTACGCTGTATCTTGCATGTAGCAAAATAGACAGAGGGAACCTAGGAACCTAGTGTTAGGCACTCCGTAAACATTAAAACACTTCCGTTCTCCACTTTCCGCCATTGACATTGCGTGTTGAGTGGCGAAACTGAACGCCGCTCCGCATTTAAATTTTGTCTTTTTTTTTTTTTGGTTATTGTAAGCGTATTTTTATCGTAGAAGATAGATTAAATTCCAAGTGCATTGTCAGTGTATAGTTTTCGCTAGTATAGTGCGAACTGTTTCAATATGAAACGTGACTTGGAATGTGAATAAACTCATGATTGTTCATTCGTGATGTTTATTTAGCGAGGAAAATATTTATATGTTTAAATATGTTTTATTATGCTTCTTTTTATTGGTTTGGAAAATGTTTTAAAAAAATATAATTTGTTATATTATTTTTTTATTTAGTTGTTTCTTATAACAGTGTAGGTAGAGAAAAGATAGTATTAAGATATTCTGCTGCCCAATTTTAAGACATTACGCGTTGAGTTGCGGACCTCCAACGCTTTGCTTTGCTTTGTCTTCTTACCAGAGCGGGGAAAATGAAAATAATTCATTCCTCCGAGTGAGAATCAAACCCAATTGATTATTTACATTGGGCAGATTTTTTTACGATTAAAAAATATGCAAGAGCACAAGCGAGTTATTGTAAGCGTGATGGTCGTAGTTCGATTTCCACTCATGGGAATGAAATGAAATGTAAAGCACGACGTTAAGTTTTGCTACTCATCACACACCTCGAGAATACGACAGGAAGTAGAGAACGAAAGTGTGTTAACGGAGTGCCTCAGCACAAGATTCTCTCTGTCTACCATGCTGTGTGTACAAAAAAAATATGGATAGAAAGAATATGGATACAAAAAAAAGATTATGTGAACATACTGCAAATGCGAAATTATATCGTTTTAAATTTAAACTAAACATACAGCGTTGTTGTATTGGTTATATAAAAAAGATTTGTTAATGCATCACAATGTACTTTGGGCTGTACTATTTAAAATAAAAAAAGTAATTGTCAAAAATAATAAATCTCTATTATTATGATTATTTCTATCATTTATTACTTATCTTTTAATTTAAATTTTGAGGCCAGTCGTGGCGCAGCGGCACTAGGTGTGACTGTAAAAACCGACTGTGAGTTCGATCCTCACTCGAGGAGATGAAATATTTACTTAAATTTATATTTCCATTTCTTCGCTCTGGAATCGAGGTTAAGCGCGGCGTTGAGTTCTGTCACTCAACACGTAATGCCTCCAGAATTTGGCAGAAAGTGGGGAACGGAGTGTCTTTCTAGGTTCCCACTGCCTACCATGCTGTGTGCGGGATACCGCGTGAAGCTGACTTATTTTATTTTTAATTTAAAATCAATATATAAGTTTCACATTGAATATAACGGTTAAAGCTATAAATTACTATCCAAGTAGGTCGAACACACGCCACAGTCACGAAAGGTCAATACAATATCTGAAATGTGTGGATGCATTCTCCTTTAAAGTTTCCAAACTTCGTAAACATGTTTTCGTGTTGAATGTAACTTGGTCCAAGCTATAGATACCAATAGGTTACTTATAGGATATTCATTGAGTTAATGAAATGCTTTAACATATATATAAATTAAATTTAAAAGGTAACTTAAAAAAAAAAAAAATATGAAAATCCGCATATACCAGTGCACATTGAGGGAACCTATTTAATATACACTTAGACACTTTAAATCTTAGACTGGAAATTGGACCCACAACCGTCGCGCTTAGACCCTCTGACTCTAACCCGCTATCTGCGGGATACAGCGTGAAGCTGAAAAAAATCTGTCGATATATAGAAAAAATATATAAAGCATAGTCATTTAGAACTTTGGAAACCTAAACCTCTCCTATGTCCTTCTCAAATAAAACGGAACTTCATAGTTTAATAGTAAATAATATTATATACTTAAATTTATGTTACAAACAAAATTATAGTTAATAATAACACAGAGATAGTACGGTTCATATTAAACGAAAGTTACTCCGAAATTTCTCCTCTATACCAAAACCGCAGGAAATACAGTTATTAGCTACTGTATAATGTTTCCTCAAAGGACCTAACAATAAATTCTCTAATTAATATTACTTTGTATAATGCTAGCCTGTAATAGAGGGCTAGTGGTTTTTTTTTATTATTATTTTTCGTGAACCATTGTAATATGGATGGTGTGAAAACAAAAGATAAAGGTTCCTTTATAAAATAATATTCCTGCTTTATATTGTGTTGAAAAATGATCAAACATATTTAGACACAGCCGGACACGCACAGGTTCTAATCACGCTACGTTAAAAATTTATTCGTTTCCTAAAAGCGTCTTTTATAAGTTTAGAATAGCACTTTAAAAACGTTAAATAGATTTAGACTATTCGGATTAACTGTCAGTTATGTTATTCATAATTGGTACGATATACTTCAATGGCAGTTCTCCAAAACGCACAAATTTCAATTTCCTTGTGATTACTCATTAATAGTAAATAATTTTAATAAGATAAATATCTTATTAAATACTTAACTAAATAATAAACAAGTCGTCTAGACAAGTTTGATGATTTAGTATATATAAAAATATATTTTAAGAAAAAACCATCAAAAAATAGAATATTTTACGTGGAGATTTGGTGTGTTCTTATATAATTTCTTTTCAAAAATATTCGTAATTAAACTATATTAATTTTATTTGCTATTTTTAATGAAATAAGTACATACTTAAAGGTTTTAATAATAAAACGTACTTATAATTTAGGTGTAGCTACACAAAAATCGATCGCAAAAAAAGTTTATAAAAATAGGGTCATTGAGCGAGCGAGTTTGTTTTAAATATTGCCACGAAAATACGTTATCTAACGTAGTGTTTATTTTGGCTTATAATAATGTTAGCATGCACAGCTTTAATTTCCGACGGTGCAACTGCCGCCACGGATGCTTTAACAATTTTTTAAATAAGTCTTAAACTGGATTCTCCTAATTTTAGCACATGAATCGTCATTGATATCTTTATTTACTACTTATAGATTAAAAATGTTTCGGCAATCGTTAATATATACTTATATTGACATTTTGAATAAATCTGTAACCAGTAAATTTCATGTACTTTGAATGAGTTTTTCATACAATTCCAACGTGTTTTATGTAAAAACGTCATTGGTTGCGACATCATTGGTAGTAAAATAGTAAAAGATGGCAATGACGCTGGAAGAAAAGTCGCGAAGACAATGATTATTAGCTTTTAGAGTAGAAGAATGGGTCTAATTTCAGGCTGTAGTCCTGAATCTTAGACATATTTCTAATAGTACTAGTACTCACGGATGTGTCGTGTGAAGAATTTTTAATGTTTAAACCAGCTATGACTAAAAATTTACGTAATACCTAAATTTTGTTCGTGAATTTTTCTCGGATTTTATTCTTCTGAATCTTCTTGTTATATCACTTCCATAGCATTTAGTTTCAGTGTAATGGAAACGTTATAAATAACATTACTGTTTTTAGCATATAGAACGGTACAAAAATAAGCTACTTCAACTTCAACTATTTTATCAACTGTTACCACTCGTCAATCTCTTTATAAATGGCATGTTTTTTCGTGATCTCTGTATATATCTTTCCCCCCGAACGAGGGTTTGGGATTTATAAGACCCGATATTATGGTTAGGTTTATCCGCTATTTACCCAGACGCAACTGACTTCTATGCATGTCCATTCTTGACATCGAAGATTCCCCCAATACTGATGCTTCCCCTTTTTTGAACAATGTATTTTAAATCTTAGTTACTATCTAGTTTTTATAGGTCTACACACTGCAGAGGTAAATTACGTTTCACTGGTCTAAGAATTGGATTTACTTTCTTGTTAGACTTAAATATAGTTTTAATGGAAGCTTTTCTCTTAAAATGCCCTTAAAATGTTGCAATTCTGTCTGTTTCAAAAGTTGTTTTTCGTATGATAGAAGCCCCGGTTGTCTTTCTACTGAGGGTCTTCTGACAACGCTGGAGGGGAGTAGGCATCTTGCTCTGATGAAAGGCATTCTTCACCCATCAAAGCTCATCCCGTAGGTGTACAGCGTCGCAGAATTGGTGGGCTCTTTGAAATAAAAATTTGCCAATGGTAGATAAACGTGGGTAAGATTCACTATTGAAGTATGTGAGTATGGTTTCTTTGTTAGCTAACTTAAGATCTTTCAGCCCACAAACAAAATGGTATGAGTCCATGGCATGTTGAGTCTATACCTCGGCGTACCGATTTGGCTAACTATTGAAGATACAGTCAATTTAGTCCTATTGTGTATTTTCGGCAACTCATACAATTTAGGATATTTTACATAACTAGTTACGAGAGATTTAACTTTACATATCTTACGTTTCTTTCATTCTTCTTTTGCAACACCTACGTTTCGCTGCCGTATATCAGCGACGTTCGTCAGCATTGCACAGTGTTACTAAACGTGCAACTATTCTGTTATTTCACGGTCTCATTAATGCATCTAAGGCACCGGCTGTTATCGGCAGCAATAAGCTTGTGCGTCTTTTCTTCATTTCTTTCAAATGCAAGAATAGGCTCTGGTCTTTCTTTCCTTGGGAAAGAAATTCTCCCTCGCATGTCACTTTGTGTCACAGACTTTACAAAAAGGGAAGCGATTAAAGTATTGTACTGAGGTAGTCTCCCAAAATATCTTATACTTTTGTCAAACATCTAAAAAATTCTTGGTTTAGGACCTCCTGCGACCTGCTCACTGCTGTAAAATGTGTGGCAATTTAATAAACAACCTTAGGAATTACTAAAATTGCTCGTTAACATTTTATTTCTTTCTTCTCAGAACTTTCACGCTTCATCTTTATCAGTACTTTCGTTTGGTGCCTTTGTAGCATATCCTTTTACTTTTTTAAAAAGATTTATCTGAGGCCTTATGATCCTAACGAGTTCCGTTTTTTGTTTCAAAGATGTCTAATATTTTGGAAGTACTTATTCCTCTTTGATCGATGGATCTTAAAACTTCCAGCTTCTTATGCGATAATTCGACTCCAAGTTTGGACGTCTCGTACCTCAAAATGAAACAGACTCCTTATTATAGCAACGATTACATATTGGTCTGTTCCCAATATAGCATCCTAAGCACTTGTGTGTCCACAACTTAACCTTAAATATACTGATCCGCTAGGAATAAATCAATCATACTTTTCACGGTGATAATATAATAGAACGTGACAATGGATTGATGATGAAGGAATAGCAATAAAAGATTAATGAAGAAAAAATGAGCAGTAATAAAGATAGACTTTCGAAAATACAGCATCAAAGATAATGAAGGAGAAAAATCACGTAAAAAGGATGAGGACGCCCCAGATGGCATGTATGAAAAGTTGATGCTAGTGGACGAGGTGAAAGAGGTATATAGAGACCGTAGCGTTTGGGGTTCCGTTCTCTCTGATTTTCCCACTAGTATTACAGCGTGAAGCTAAATAAGTAAGTATTTAATTTCAATTCTGTTGTAAAGAATCATTATTGGCACCACAGCATCATTTTTCTCCAGTTGCTTATCATTATTCTACACTAATCGTCATTGTCCGATTTAACACATTTTTTAAAAAAATCCATTTATAAAATAAATAGGGGTTGTTCATAGATGCCACTTCAATAAACGTGTATTCCAAGCTTACATCTCACAGCAAAATTACGGCTTTACACGCTGGTTTTAAAAAAGACATAATTTTTATTTAAAAATAACAATTTTAGGAGAACTGCCATCAAAAATATTTGAGGCTTCACGCTATTTCGCATATATCAGGGTCAACAGAGGGCATCTCACCACCATCACCATCAAACCACTATGCCCCAGTTTTCGAGCAATTGGGTCTCGACCCTGCACTTTGTCTTTTTAAAAAAATATGAGAATCGAACCCACGACCGTCGCGATCACAGTATTAATGTTCATTGGTATAAATACGTCGATTAGTATAAAATATGTACGAGATTACACAAATAGGAAATCTATTAAAAAGTATTTTGTACAAATAAACAGCTTGGGCGTAGGGCTGCTAGATCCCGTGCCCACCCTAGAATAATCTAGTGCCCATCTCAGAAATTTTACTAATAGATAATTAGCACTGAAATAAAAAACTTTTACAGTCACATAGATATGTAAATAGATATTCAAATCTAAAGTCCAAAATTCACCAACTCCCCACTCCTGAAAATATCTCTAAATACACCCATCATAAATAGTATATAAATAACAAAAAAAGCGTATCACGTAAGCTTATTACAAACTTAAGCGCTTTATTAATTGGTAAAACAAAATTTAAAACAAACAACAAAGATCAGCTACTTAACAGTTGAACCATATTTCATGTTGAACTTTTAAAATAAAGTAAACGATGTTGTTTATTACCTAAGAACAGGACTTTTACCGCAGAGGCTATTAGCGTAATATGAATATATATTTTTTTAGCTTCACGCTGTATCCTGCATATAGCAGCGTTGGTAAAGGGAACCTGGGAACCTAGTTAGTTAAGTTTTACATCGTTTCCATTAATACACTTTCGTTCCCCACTTTCTGTCGAGTTCTACAGGCATTTGATGTTGAGTAGCACAACTCGACGCCGCGCTTTGCCTCGTTACAAATTAATCATTTTCAGGGGCGAGAGAAGAAAATATACAAGCTTTGATGGACGCCCTCGAAGAGTTGGCGATCACAGAAGACTGCCCTGTGTACGCTCGCTGCGCATCGAGGCGCGGACGTGCTCGTCGCCTGACCTGGACTAGCCTCGTCGCCTCATACGGCGGCGGAGAATGTGTCGTGAGACTGAGTAATAATAGCCCGCCTATGTACTGGGCGTTTACTGTAACTGGATCGTCGGGATCGTCGCTGCGTGGACGTCAAAGAAGCGGGTGAGGGTGTGAAGCGTACTTACACGCTTCGACAATGAGTGGGTTGGATTGGGAGTCTACACGCTCGTAGTAGCGCTTGGCTAGGCGTTTGCAGAATTCCTTTAACGATTCTAATCGAAATCTTTGTGTAGGTCCACGTTGCGTACGTGCCATGGGCCTCCGGATGCCATACGGAGGAATTTGTTTTGGACCCTCTGAAGGGGATCTATCTTGGTGTGTGAGAACATAACACAAGCATAGGTCCTGATGGGACATTTTACTCCGTTTGCATATGAGTGGGTGCAGCCTGCTCATGATGTATGTTGCCTCGTTTCTGATATACGTGATGTGCAGCCGGAAGGAGAGTTTCGAATCTAGCACGACGCCATGGTATTTGACCTGGCGTTCTCAGGGTATCGGTTTACAGTATAATACTCATATGTATAAAATGTTTTCCATTCCATGCTTATTGTCCAATCTAAGTTTATAGCAGTATTGTTGTTTGCTTAGACTCGCAGTTTACCAGATTTTATTAAAGGCAATAACGTGAAAAATTGAAGGAAACAGATACGGATATTGCGCCACTAACTAAGGTTTTTAAACTTTTCCAATAGGTAGTTAAATTGAAAGAAATGTGTTCTTAGTTTAGAACATGATGTCTATTATTTACTGTATAGATTTCTTCATTGTCTGCTTGAAAAAATGATATTTAATTGTGGATACAGTATTAATAATATTATTTTTAACAGGATTACAGGGTTACATGTAAAATTTCTTCATTTTTTTTTTTCTTAATTTTGTAATCATTTTTCTGCTGTAGTCTGTAGTATATATTGAATATCTGCACTACGGTTTCAAACTATTTGGCACACAAAACTGAAAAACGGTAAATCGATAAAAAAATAATAATATAATGATACTCTAGGAGGCCCGACATATCGCAGGGGCATAAAGTGTAACTGTAAAATCGACTGGTTGTGGGTTCGATCCTCACTCGAGGAGATGAAATATTTACTTAAATTTATATTTCCATTTCTTCGCTCTGGTGTCGAGGCTAAGCGCGGTGTTGAGTTCTGCCACTCAACACGCAATGCCTCCAGAATTCGGCAGAAAGTGGGGAACGGAGTGTCTTAAGACTAGGTTCCCTCTGCCTACCCTGGTGTGTGCGGGATACAGCGTGAAGCTGATTTATTTATTTTTATTTACATTTTATATATATTTTTTTTTAATCTACTAAATAAAACACACAAAAATATGACAAACAAAATCTAATAGTTTGCTCAAATATGATACAGCAGCAATAAATAACATACGTGGACATTTATTTTTATTAATATTGAACTACTTTTACGATATCAACTGCACTGGTTTGTTTGCGTTTTATTGCATATAACTTGCTGGAGTCGTTCGGAGACGCTCAAAGTGATTCGATGTTTTGATTTTATATCGTGTTTCTGTCAATATAACTTAATAATTTCCGTCTCTATACACCGGAAATAGTTATCGATAGTAGTAAGTTTATGTATATTTTATTTTATTTTATTTATTTATTTTATTTAAATCTTAACCTAATACAATAATGGCTTAGATATTAAACAATTATATAAGGTTAATGTGGTTTCTTTTTCTACGTATAAATGTATCTATATATAGTTTCAGTAATTCAAGAAATCGTTTTGTATGGATTTGTTTATTTATAAGGCTTGCGTTTAGTTATATGCTTGCTTTTAATAATTTTATTATTTTATTGTCTTAACATTAGGTTCCATCGGCCTACCTTGCTATGTGCGGGATACAGCGTGAAACTAAAAACCGCACTGCCTGCCTACCTAATAACCTACACTTACATATTTTTAGGGTTCCGTACGTCAAAAGGTAAAAACAGAACTCTTATATGAACAGTCCTTAAGTTTGTCAACTTTTATAAATTGTACTTTCCGTTGACCTACAAATCTGAAATTGTTACAGAAGGCTTGGTGGACGAGTCCGACTTGCACTTAACCGATTTTATTTTAAATTTAACTCAATAATTTCACTTAATATTTACAATATTTCTTCATTACAGTGATAGAACAATACTAATTTTAGTACATACAGAAACAAAAGGTGTTTTTATTTTAGATCAATTAGTAGTATGCGCTGTCGTAGCGCAATTGCGACTTGCTTTTTATATACACAATATATTTAAAAGTTTAATTTTGTAACATTCACATTAAAAAAAATAAACGAGTTAAATAAAAATTGAATCAGCTTCACGCTGTGTCCCGCACACAGCAGGGTAGCCAGAGGGAACCTAGTGTTAAGACACTCCGTTCCCCACTTTCTGCCATATTCTGGAGACATTGCATGTAGAGTGGCGGAACTCAACGCCGCGCTTGGCCTCGACACCAGAGCGAAGAAATGAAAATATAAATGTAAATAAATATTTCATTTCCTCGAGTAAGGATCGAACCCACAACCAATCGATTTTACAGTCACACTCTGCCCCTGCGCCACAACTGGCCTTATTTAAAAAAATATAGTTGCTTAAATAAAACAAAAATATAGTAAAAATTCAGACGCAAGTGCTAACTAGTCTTTTACTCTTTTTTTGGCTTTCAGCACTTAGCAAGGTAGACAGAGGGAACCTGGAACCGTAATGTTAATACACTCTATTCCCATTAGACACTTCCGTTCCCCACTTTCCGTCTTGCTTGCTTGTTGAATGGTGGAACTCAACGCCTCACTTTCTCTCCTTACTTTTATTTAAATCTATTAAGCCTCTGGGCACTTTGCAGACTTTAAACATACCGTAAAGGTACATCGTAACAGCGCAGATAATAATATATTTTTATTTCTCAATGAAATATTTATGTTTCAAAATACTGAGTCCGCCTTTACGCTCCATAGTGACCTAACGCCCGATACCTAATATCTAATGGCAGTCCTTAAATTTTATGTCCAAAACTCGACAAAGATAAGCGTTTATATTTACGATAGTATTAAACAAGGATATTTTTGGTATCTTTGACTGTTAAAATATTATATGATTCTTTAAGATATTAAAAAGTTTTTGGAAAGAAACAAAAACAAATTTGATTTGGCAAATATTTTTGTTTTAGTTTTTAGTTTAAGTTTTTATTTCGTGTTTCTAACAAATATTAAGACAGTTAGCCCTTCTTCACTTCTTTGTCATTCTTATGGCAAATGCATATACATATTAGATATAAGAAAAACAGAATTATAGTATATTTAAAAATAATTAATATACTTCATAGACAGATTTGCAGTTTTAATAGATTAAAATATTAAAAAAATATACAATACATTACTCAACACATCGCTTTCATAGGAAATGAAACATAGTAAAGTATAGGTAAGTTAAAACAGCACATACGAAATAAAGGAAATAGGAAAACCTTCAAGTCAACCTGTTTACACAAAATAAAATTAAATCGACCCTCAAACGGTCAACAGACCAACAGACTATTTTGAAGACCGCAATCTCAAAGAAGGTATTTTCATGTTAACCGGAAAATACAGTTTAATTTTTATTTTCTTGGGTTAAATTTTAAATGCGTAGTTTATTTTTAAATCCATGCCATTATGTAAATATACCAATGTATAGATGATATATGATCTAGATTGTAAAACTGAAGATAATTATAATAACATATAAATAACATCAGCAAATAATATATAACAATAATTTTTATTTTTTAAAATATTATTTATATAAATATAAATGGGATAAGATCAAAAATACAATCATTTTATAATTATGTCCATTAAAGCATGTAACTAAAAACATTTTCATTGAAGTAATTTTTCATATGATCCAATTTAAAAATTTTATTACTTTTATCGGGGAGTTTCTATATAGGCGCTAAACAATTTTTTTCTAGCCAAACAAAAAATGTAAAATATTATGGTCGTTCAAGTTCAGTGAGCGAATGCATAGGATTCGCCCAGTCTCCAATATCTATAAAAAAAGGCATATACAGCATGAACCTAAAATCAAGATAATAAAAAATACCATAACTATATGACGAGATCCTAAAAATTTTTCATTAATTACAAATTCCTATCTAATTAAGAACACATCAGCTAGAACCATCCCATACATTTCCCTTAACATTTTCTGTTTATAAAGTTCTTGAAAGTCAAAACTTAGCTCTACCTTATAAGTGAGTCAATTAATTTTAGTTTGGATGCCAGTCTATGTGAGGAGCACTTATAAACACACCTGCGCCAGATATCAAGGAAACGTGAAAGCTTCCATAGTTTTCTATTTTTATTTGAAACCAGTAAGAGGAAATTAAGAGGGAAGAGGAAACCAGGAGTTCAATATAGAATGGAATTGATGACGATCTATTTTCTGTGGCGTTGTGCGAGTACTTAAGGTGCATTTTTTATATGTTTTAGAAGATATTTAAAATGTAGGTTATTTTTATGGTTATTCTTAATGACAAAAGTTGTGGAGGCCATCGTGACGCAGCGGCACATCGTCGGACTGTATGCTGTATAGCGCGGCCGTTGTTAGTTCGATTCCCTGTCAGGAGAACAATAAATTTTATTTATTCGCTCTAGTCATAAGACTAAACGTGGCTTTATATTCCGCCACTCAACACGTAATATCTCAAATTGTGCGGATTACATTTTAAAATGTTTTTTTAGGTTCTTTGCTGTATCGGACACATAGTAGATAAGGTAGAAGGATCCTGGGAACCTAGTGTACACAATCCGTTTCCCATTCGGTTCACCACTTTTCGCCGAATTATTGAGGCTTTACGTGGCGAAACTCAACGCTGCGCTTTACCTTATGACCAGAGCGAGAAAATAAAAATATTAAATATTTTATTCCCCCGAGTGGTGATCGAACCTAGGACCATTACTACAGCGTCTTGTATGTATTTGGTAAAAATAAAAGCTTTTCTCTTTGACTATCAACGAGATTTTTAAGGATTAATTTTTAACATTTTACGTCGCAAAATATGCAGATTGGAAAAAATTAAAAGCATTTTTTTTAATTGTATATAAAAAGTAGAGTAATCAATATAGAGATATTTTCACAATTAACACACGATAAAACATTAACTATTGGACAAAGCTCTTTTATCAGAGGTCGATAGCTCTACGGAGTTAACGTTAAATTTTCTTTTTGTATACATTTTTTTTGTATATAAAAAGAAAATTTTACTTTATTGTTCTTATGTATGAACGAAAACATTTTAATTTAACGATTACTTCTCACAATACACTATCGGACATAAACAAAACGAAATAAAAATGGATTTTGATTAAAATTTAAAATACATTATTGTATTGAGTCCGTTGTGGCGCAGCACATCATTTGACTGTACAAGCGACGGTTTTGGGTTCGATTCCTACTCTAACAATACAATTCGGCCAATCAACACGCAATTCGTTGAAAAGTGGATAACGGTAACGTCTTATTGGGCCCGGAGTATCTTAACACTAGGTTCCCAGGTTCCCTCTGCCTTACTTACTTACTTACTTACTTACTTACTTACTTACTTACTTACTTGAAGTTAAAAGTATATGAAAATATAACAAGTAGTTTTACTAGACAACTCAATTTCACTAAAATATAGTATAATAAGATCCAAGAAATTTATTCAGCAAAGGAAAAAGGTAAATAAAAGAATTCATTATAGCTCTTTATACGGTGTAAGACATCTTTACAGATGTTATTTCAGATTATTCCTACTTCCACAATAAGATCGCTATGACAACCGCAGGTATTCGCTTTGGCCTCGTTTGTAAATATTTATGAGATTAAAGTATGTTATTTTTAGAAGATAAAATTATTATTATTGAAGGTAGAATTGAATTTATCAGCTTCACGCTGTATCCTGCACACTGCAGGGTAGGCAGAGGGAACCTAGTGTTAAGACACTCCGTTCCCCACTTTCTGCCGAATTCTGGACGCATTGCGTGTTGAGTGGTAGAACTCTACGCCGCGCTTGTCCTCGACTCCATAGGGGAGAAATGGAAATAAAAGTTTAAGTCAATATTTCATCTATTCGAGTGAGGATCGAACCCACAACCAGTCGGTTTTACAGTCACACTATGTGCCCCTGCGCCACGACTGACCTCAATTGATTTTTTTTGGATTTTTCAATTGGAGAATTGAATTATTGACAAATTATGTTTACTTAAATAATGCTGTCATGGTGCAGTGGGGTAGCGTCTGAATATAAGAGATATTTGTGGATTCGATGTCCTCTAGGGATTTTCCCATTTTGGTAAGATAAATTGCGGCGTTGAATTTCTCCTGAATTTGAGGCATTATGTCTCAAAATGAGACAAAACATGAGACAAAATGCCGCAAATTCAACCATATTTTTTTTATTACTAGGGAGTCTCTGGCAACCTTACTCTACGCGGATAAATTACTTTAAAAAAAAAAAGAAGTTAATTTTAATACTTTTTTAGAAAACGTAAAATTTTTTTGAACGAGATTTGAACCCCCGCTTTTTGGAAACCATGCGACCATTCCGACCGATTTGATTTTTTTTTTCTTTGTTGTGTAGCTATTAATTAGTTCCTGATTTAGGATTAGGATCCATCTTGTATTTGAAGATTGAAAGTCTGATGTGGAACCGTAGTAGTCAAGCTTAATTATAAGAAATCATGAAGTGTGTTCAAACAGAAAGTTGTTGAAGGTGATTAAAATTTTCTATTGACATGTAAAAAAAATAGAAATCTGGAACATCTGATGAATGACCTTAACAGTCCAGCTAAACTACAAGAAATTATGAGATACCGTCTTAGCAGAAGCTATTAAGCTTAATAGATATTTTCTACTGACATGATAAAAAAAAAACCTGGAACATCTGTTGAGTAAATAATTATAACAGTCCAGCTAAACTATAAAAATAATGAAATGCCGGTTTAGTGGAAATGTAGAACGTGTCCGGCATTTTCCAAATATGTATATAAGAATGAAAGATCTGGAATGTGTGATCTTTTTATTTTTTTTTTAAGCTTCACGCCGTATCCCGCACATAGCAGGGAAGGCAGAAGAATGAACCTAGTGTCGAAAAACACACTTTCGTTCTCCATTTTCCGCCGAATTCTGGAGGCATTGCGTGTTGAGTGGCAGAACTCAACGCCGCGCTTTGTCTCTACACCAGAGCGAAGAAATGAAAATATTAAATATTTAATTTCCGCTAGTGGGAATCGAACCAACAATTTATCGCGTTTATTTGGTTTGGTTATTTCTTGGTTTGGCGTTTGGTTTATACGCGCTTGTGCCCTTGTACTACGACTGACCTCAGTAAAAAAATACTATAATAGCGCAAGTAAATTATATGAGTTAATTAAATATCACCTTAGCAACAGATGTTGAACATGATAGTCATATTCTTATACATCAGTACATCTATGGATGTGAATAAATTTGAAATATCATTTTGTGATTTGAAAACCGTGTTTTTTCAAGTGTATATCACACACACAGGGTGGAAGAGGCAGCGCTCCATTTACGGAAACAGCATATAGGGTAAAATATTTCAAACCTATACCTAAAAAAAATTAATCAAGATGCCTCAACAGTTTGGACGTAGGATTTTTTTTTCATTTCACGATTTTTATCCATACCTGTATTTCGTGTGACGCGATTACGTATAGATCCCAATAACATAAACACTTACTACTACAAAAATACTACTAAAACATACAACAGGTTAAACAACTTTGAACTTTATCGCCAATACATACGACTCGATTTCGAAATGAGGCGTGTCCGGCGGTGTTCCTTTGATAGGTTTATGTGTGCGTGCGTCATCCTTACAAATGGCGTTTTGTTTTAAAATGACAATTTTATTATTTATTTTGTTTGAAAAAAAAACTTTTTCATTTTTGGGAATTTATTTTTTTCTGAATTATATTAGGCTTTTATAGAGTAGTTAAAACTGTGGTTTCATTTAATGTGGTGCTGACACTTCCACCCTGTATATAGCTATTTACACGATACAAAAAAACAAATAAACATGTTTTTGTCTATCTATCTCTCTGTCTTATTGTTTATCGGACTAATCTCCGAAACTGCTGTACCGATTTTTATGCGACTTTTGTTGTCCTATGGCGCATATACTTTTTTTGCGCGCGCGTGTACTTATAGACGTCAAATTTTAATAACAATAACATTGTAGTCAACGATGTAGTAAGACTTGCAGAGATGCACAACGTAAATTTATCCATTCCACTATTGAAAATAGCAGCCCTGCTAAAGTGTGGAAATTCCTAGATGCAATGGGTATTGGGCGTAGACGAAAAACTGTTAATATAAACGTAAAGACAAATCTTGATGAAATTAACAAACACTTTTCAAATATCAATTTACTAAATCATGAAACTAAAACCGACACTATTAAGTCGATACCTGACATCCCCTGTCCCTCTCCTTTTTATTTCTCCTCTGTTTCTACTGATGATGTGAAGAAGCATGTGTTGGCCATTAAATCCGATGCTACTGGTAGTGATCAAGTCAGTCGAAAAATGATTCTCTTAACCCTCAATCCTGTACTTCCTGTCCTATGTCACATCTTCAACCATTCTCTTTGCTCAAACTCTTTCCCCAATACCTGGCGCCAAGCAATAGTTATTCCTATTCCTAAGGTACCTAATCCTTTATCCTTTTCTGACTATCGCCCTATCTCTATTCTCCCATTTCTGTCAAAAGTGTTAGAGCGTATAGTCCATCAACAACTCTCATCCTTCTTAGCTTTAAATAAAATCCTATCCCCCTTCCAATCTGGATTTCGTCCTGGACACAGCACTGTTACGGCATTAAATAAAGTAAATGACGATATTAGGTTGGGTATCGATAATCAGCAAATTACTATTCTTGCACTACTGGACTTTTCTAATGCTTTTAACTCTGTTGATTTTGATATCCTCCTAGCAATCCTCAAGTCTATTAATATATCTTCAGAGGCTATTGAATGGTTTTACTCCTATCTACATGAACGAGAGCAAGTTATTCGTATTAACGATCAACAATCATCCGCATGTCGTCTTAGTGCTGGTGTTCCGCAGGGTGGCGTCCTCTCCCCTCTCCTTTTTTCCATTTTCATTAACTCCGTTACTAAACTCCTATCCCTTTCCTTCCATTTATACGCCGATGACTTACAGATTTATGTGACCACGGACGTGAATGACATTGCGAAAGCTATTAATCTAGTAAATTCCAATCTACATAAAATCAGTTCCTGGAGCAAGTCATTTGGGCTCACAATAAATCCTAAAAAGTCACAGGTGTGTTTCCTCGGCAGTCGTCAACAATTATCTAAATTAAATTTCCCTTCCTATCCTCCTATTATCTTTGACAATTGCAAGCTGGAATGCAGCAACACTGTTAAAAATCTGGGTATCAGGATGGACAGCACTCTATCCTGGGCTCCTCACATCTCTGAACTGAGCCGCAAGATGTACTACACTATGGGTAGGCTAAAGAGATGGAAAAATCTTTTGCCTATCCAAACCAAGATTTCCTTGGCGTCCTCGCTCTTGCTACCTATATTAGACTATGCTGACACCTGTTACCTAGATGTTTCGCAACAATTGCTCATTACACTTGAACGCCTACAAAACCTGGTTATTAGATTCATTTTCGGACTGAAGAAATTTGATCATATCAGCCAGTATCGCGTTAGGCTGCAATGGCTTTCCGTAGAAAACCGTCGGAACCTCCACACTGTCACTCTCCTCTATTCCATCCTTTTCCATCCCGATACTCCTTCCTACCTTAAGGAACGCTTTTCCTTCCTTGGCTCCAACTCCTGTATTCCTTTCAGTCTCCGCTCGAAAAGTGATAACGTGCTCGAGATCCCGCTGTGCCGCACTCACTGCTACAGTAAATCTTTTACTGTAGAAGCGGTTAAATTATGGAATGCGTTACCACGAGAAGTGAGACAATCGACTTCGATAAATATCTTCAAGCATAAAGCTAAGCATTTTTATCTTCGGAAGTAGTTTATGTATACCTACATGTATTATTATCATTTATTTTATTTATTTTTTCCTACTTGTATATATATTTAATGTTTATATGTATATTATATATATGGATATGTATCTATATTATATAAGTATGATATGCATTGTATGTATAGGTTTTATATATTTATATATATACATATATTTATATATATATATATATATATATATATATATATATATATATATATATATATATATATATATATATATATATATATATATATTTAGTTTATTCACATTTTACATGTATCTTATCCTAAGATTGGTTGCCTGGAAGAGATCACTTTCAGTGATAAGGCCGCCTTTGTGCATATTTTAACCTAAAATTTGATGTAATCAATCCTGTTAAAGTGTGCAATAAAGACTTTTTATCTTATCTATCTTATTGTAGGTACATTATTATTAAATACTACAATTTTGCAAGTAAAATCCAAAAAAGACTTAATTTACAATTTATCAAATGTAATAATAGTATAAATAACAACACAACCAATTTTTCCTGAATACATTTTAATAATCTATACTCTACATATAATAGAACTGCTCCTCGCTGTCCGCACATCTAAGGTATATGATAAAATGTATTATATTGTTAGGGGCCTTTATTGTAATTGAACTAAAATAAAATATTTTTTAATTTTTCGTCTATTTATCTGTGTCTTTGTTCGAGCTAATCTCATAAAAAGCTTAACCGATTTATGTAAATATTAAAGTATTTTGGTTAACTTATAATATTTCATATTTGTTTTATTTCAATCGGTTTATAAATAAAAAAAATCACCTTTCCCTTTTACAGTCCGATTGATCACTATGCTGTTGGCCCTACTGGCCTAATAATCGTCACCGGGCTTTGGGAGGCCGAGAAAGGTCTGAGCTCTGGCGTGACCTTGGCGTGGTTACCGTGAAACGTACCTGGAAAAATCATGTCAATATAAAAAATTGCTATAAAATAAGTGTTTCACTGTATTGTCTGAAACGTTATGTATCAACGTAGATTTTGTCTTTAAAATGATAATGTTAATAGATCACTTAAGTAATTCAGATGAGAAAATAAATAATAAGGTATACAAGCGGGCGAAGCCGCGAGCATTAAATAAAAAGAAGCGGACCAAGCCGCGCGGGGCCGCTAGTTAAAATAAACATTTTATCTAAAAGAGTCAAGTAGCTTCAACATATATGGCTTACGTAGCTAAAAATCCTTAAATTAACTGAAAATTATGATCTAAATGTGTAGCACTCACGAGAGAATGCCGTCCAGGTATTCATTTATGAATAATATTTTAAAATGTTCGCGTTATTATAAAGTTCATCCTGAATTACCACCTATTTCCTTTTTTGTAGGGATTAAAATTTAATGATAAAATGAACGTAAGTAGGCTAGAAAGCATTTAGAGTCGTAGTTTAATACACGCTCCATACTTACCGCTGTAGGTATTTCAGCGGTCTTCTCTATAGTGGATACGAAACTTTTTAATTTCCCAGAATTATATGGAATATTTATATAATGCGCAAAATGTAAATGCAATATTTTATCTCGGCTTTGCTATTCTAGTATTATATTATATGATAAAAAAAACATGGGACTTTCATGCATAGAAGCTCGTGTGTGCATCCTTTTCTACTCGGCTTCTAGGTCAAATGTGTTTTAGCAAAATAAAGCCTTTTAAGCGTATTCATCATTACGCCGAGTACACCTATAAGTAGTTTAGAGATTCACATTTAAAGGAAAACGGCCAAAATGAAAAAAAAGATGTAGATTTGTTTACAGATAAAATATATATTAAGGCCAGTCGTGGCACAGGCGCACAAGCGGGTTGTGGGTTCGATTTCAACTCCGGGAAATGAAATATTTAACAGTTTTAGCAAAGCGGTACAACGCGGCATTGAGTTCCGTTACTCAGCTCGCAATTCCTCCAGAATTTGGCGGAAAGTGGAACGGAACTTTTCTTGAGGAGTGGTAGGAGAGAAATGTAAACTTTTCGAAATTTTAATTTTATAGAAATAACTCGTAAAAATGAACTAAATTATGTTCATTATGCAATGAATAAAGATGTAGTTTTCCTAAAAAAATATTTATTACTAAACTAGATTATAAATTTAGACATAGACATGTAATTTTTTTCTTTACAAAACAAATCTGCATTTTTTTTTAATATTGATTTGAATCATAAAAACTATAACAAAAGAAAAAGTAATACTATTTTGCCTATATTTTTTTACAAAACATCAATTTTGGTTTAACAATCATTACATATTCATGGTCTGTGGTAAAACGGTATTTTCAATTGCAAATCGAGTGGTGTTGCCAGCATTTAGTAAAATTATACATTCGTTGCTCATTTATTTGTGGTTTGTCAATAATTTTATTGTATTATAATAAAAATTCACGTGAAATAATACATTTTTCATATTAATCAACAGACAATTGTTGTGGTTGTTGTAACTAATTAATTCATTTGAACAGATATTATGTTTTCATTAATTATAATATCATCTTCATTAAAATAATAATAATAATATATATATAATAATTTTATAATTTCTTCTTCATTATATAAATTATTATTGCTTATATTTATTAAATTTTCTTTTGCTATAAATAACGCATAAGTTAGCTTCACTCGATGCGTCAGTCACTTTACTTAAATAAATTTTAAATAGGGAAAAATGCCAAAACTTCCAGTGCTCAAAATAGTCCTCAAAACCATCAATGTAACGATACAATCGGCGTTAGATTACAGATTACAGACCCGTACTGATTACCTAAAGTGTATTCTGTAGTACAGTTGATATGGAATTTATCTTATACATCAGTGCAATGATTCTCAAAGTTCTCATAGAAAGTATACCGCGTACATTCAACGATTTCGAATTCGAACGAATTTCACAGCTCATGAAATAAAAGGATTTTTTCCTTTTTTTTTTATTGCTGTGAGTACAATCATTGATAACAATAATATTAAAAGTAATTTTGATTGTAGTAAAAAAAAAATCCTTGTTTCTATTATTTTATTATAACAATATAAATATTGTTAGTACATAGACGACTAGCTGTACAAGTATTTTTGTTTTATTCAGATTTAAGAAAAGTCTTGGAGAGCATTATCAATAGCCAGCTCTTGGTTTATCTAGAGGATCACCGATTGAATAATGATCGACAATATGGCTTCCGCCATGGTAGCTCAACCGGTGATCTTCTAGTTTACCTTACCCATCGCTGGGCTGCGGCTATTGAAAGCAAGGGAGAGGGCCTGGCAGTTAGTTTGGACATGGCGAAGGCCTTTGATCGAGTGTGGCATGAGGCGCTCCTGGCTAAACTTTCATCCTATGGGCTTCCCGAGAATTTATGCAAATGGTTCGCCAGCTTTCTCACTGGGCGCAGCATCAAGGTCGCTGTCGACGGTTTTTGCTCTAAACTTATGCCCGTGAACGCTGGCGTTCCCCAAGGCTGCGTGCTGTCCCCTACGCTGTTTCTTCTGCATATCAATGCCATGTTAGAGGATTCTAGCATTCATTGCTATGCAGATGATAGCACGGTGGACGCTGTTTACTCCGGCCGAGCAAGTCTTTCTCGGGAAAACGCCAAACAGTGCCGAAATAAACTTGTGTCTTCCGTTGAGGCATCCCTCAACAATGTCTCCGCATGGGGTGAAAGGAACCTAGTTCAGTTTAACCCCCTGAAGACACAAATTTGCGCGTTAACCACAAAAAAAATCCCATTTATCGTATCACCAGTCTTTCAGAACATTCCCCTTACAGCCTTGTTTCGAGTGACTGCCAGTATCGCGATCATTTGGAAAGCAAGGCCAAGTTGGCCTCGAAGAAACTGGGGATCATCAACAGAGCGAGACGGTACTTCACGCCAAAACACCGTTTGGCCCTATATAGGGCCCAGGTTCGGCCTCATATGGAGTACTGTTCTCATCTCTGGGCTGGTGCACCCCAGTATCAGCTTGAACCATTTGATCGCATACAATGTAGAGCCATCCGAATCATCGGGGACCCAATAATCTATGAAAGGCTTGATACTTTGGCTTTGCGTAGAGACGTTTCCTCGCTGTGCGTTCTCTATCGCATTTATCATGGGGAGTGTTCTGAAGAACTGTTTGACCTGTTACCTGCTGCCGAATTTTCTAACCGCACAGTACGACATAAGCTGAAATATCATCCACACCACCTGGATACGTGGCAATCCACTACTGTGCGGTTTCGTAGGAACTTCCTTCCACGCACCACGGAACTGTGGAATGGCCTACCCGCGGCAGTGTTTCCAGGTCGATATGACATGGGTACCTTCAAAAAGCGCGTCTATCTCCACCTAAAAGGCCGGCAACGCACCTGTAGCTCCTCTGGTGTTGCACGGGGCCGTGGGCGGCGGTAATCACTCGCCATCAGGTGACCCGAACGCTCGTTTGCCTTGTCCTTTTCCATAAAAAAAAAAAAAAAATTTACATATATATTTATACAGAATCTCTCTGCCTCACCTTCTGTACGCGGAATACAGCTTGATGCTGGTATAAAAAATAGGATATTTTTTTTAAAATATGCGTTTCTAAACTACTGTATACAACTGGCGGCACACTAAAAGATTAAAACACAGAACTTCTGAATCTATGTTATAGTGGTCTAATATATTATAACATGGCAACACTGTTGCTATTATAACCTCAAATCAAGTTTTAATTTAGCCATTTTACTAAAAAATATCCTAATTTACTATTACGATACAGAGATGATACTACTATTAAATAATAGAATAAATATTTAACCTAATCCATTAAAACCAAATAATGTTAATATATACAGACGTATGAATAATTAGAGATGGTTTCGGGCACGTGTTTATTTGGGTTGAATAGGCCGCATCGTGCGCCTCAGGCCACTTATGTTTATTCATCGGTCGCATCAGAATAGATTCATCAGATTCGAAACTAATTTTGTAATGGTTGTGTATTTTTTTGTTTTGTTTTGTAAAATAAATAAAATCAGCTTCACGCTGTATCCCGCACACAGCAGGATAGGCAGAGGGGATCTAGTGTTAAGACACACCGTTTCCCATTTTCCGCTGAGTTCTGGAGGTATTGACTGTGGATTGGCGCTAAACGCCGCAATGTGTCTGTATACGTGTGACTGTAAACGCGACAGATTGTAGGTTTGATTTCCACGCTAGGAAATGAAATATTTATTTAAATGTATATTTTCATTTCTGCGCTCTGGCATCAAGACAAAACGCCCGGAGTTGAGTTCGGCGGAAAGTGGGAATTGGAGTGTCTTAACACTATGTTTTCCTCTATCTACCCTGCCGTGTGCGGGATAAAGCGTGAAACTGATTAGTTATTATTTGTGTGTTAGCAAAACATGTATATTAAAGTATAGCACTCTAGCTCACATTTACTATACCATTCTTGTTGACCTCTGTTACATATTTCACACATCGATGGTTCGATGTATCGTAAAAAAATTTGATACGTGAATTATTCAGAAAATAGGACACAAAGTTGTACTAGAACTATTTCATATAAGTACACTGAAATTAAAGTTTCTCAATTTCAAACTCAGCTTAAGTGGCTCCCAATCTGTCTTCGCCGTTATATGCACATTCTTACCTTACTTTTTAAATTCCTAAACTACCAGAATTTTTCTACATTCGCTCATTCTTCCACGGCGTTCCGGTGCCTGATAATACCAAACAGCAACACCAAATTCTTGTAGAAATCCTTTTATATGCCGAATCCCTTTGGAGCTAATGTCTTAACTTTATCCAGAGTAGAGTCTAATGTCCTTTAAATCCCAATTAAAAAAGTATTTACTCTACTTAACAATTAATTCAGATTTAGTTCAGACAGTATTCTAGATATATCAATCGCCTTAGATTTTTCTTTTCTTTTAATTCATCTAATCTAATCTAATCTATCTTCACACTGTATCCCTAGCGGGGTAGTCAGAGAGAATGAAGTGCCAAACGCGGTTTAACTCATCTAAATATTTATATATAAAATAAATAAGTAGTTGTGTAGGTAAATTTGTGCTGAAATATTATCCAGAAGAATGCAAGAGTCATCCAAAAGGCTGTTGTTGAAGGCCCAAGGAGGCTTTAGACCTGGTAGAGGGTGTATGGATCAGATCTTTTCCCTCCGCATGATCACGGAAAAATTCTTAACCCATAACGCAAAAGTTTTCTGTGCGTCTGTGGATTTGGAAAAGTTGTTTGACAGCGTTGTAAGAGCGAAATTATGGGAGATATACAATATGAGTGGACCCTTGCGGTAGGCTGTAGTCAGAGATCACTCATTCTCAGTAGAAGCCTTGGTAAGTCGCCTTGGCTTGACATCCAATCGGGTGTTAAAGAATAATGTGCAGTTCAAGCAGGCGAAGCCGCGCGGGGTCCGTCAATTAAAAAAATGTAAGATTGAAGTGAAATGTCAATCATTACGTTCAACTGTGAATAAAAAATAAAAGTTTTAGTTAGGACTTCGAATCCAATATAATACATAAGAAAACACACGTTACTTCTAACATCATACGTCATATACGTCACGCATAATATTTATTACATGAAATAAAAACAGGGTGGTATTTTAATAAATAATATCAAAACATCCCCACATTATCCACCCTAATAAATGTATACGTCAATGTAATTACCTATCAAATGAATCGGAATACATCACTCAATATGTTATGAAACGTATATATGGGTAGTAATTTCTAAAATAAAATAAAGAATACGTACGCTTCGATATATTAAATTTGTACGTAAAATGGTGTCTTTGAATAGTCAAAGGAAGAACTAAAAATAAACTTAAGCTTCTTTTCTGTATGAATAAAAGTGTTGTATGGAAATCCATTTTTTATCGAAATAAACGACATCGCTTTGGAGTTCTATAAGCGATCAGTTGGACAAGTTTAGGTTACTATGAAAGTCTCTTCTATCGGCGGTGAATATATCAATGTTGTATAGGATTAACTGACTGTATACAAGAAATATATAAACAAGAAGCTCGTACAATAAAAATGAACCAGAAAGGACAAAGTCTGTGCAAAATAACATATAAAACATAAATCCTATGTAAGATAAATAAATGCTTGACCATCAGTTATTTTCTATTGTTTTTTTTGGTTCATGTGGTACGAATTTAAATTAGAAACATCCATACTAAAATCTACTACGATTAGAAGACTTATCTTAGTTTTGTTAGTATTACAAATCAGGTACCTTTATTATACGTAAATATATATACATATATATATATATACGTAACACTGTAATAGCGAATATATGTAATATCCAACCGATATTAACTTCGAGAAGACATTACCAAGGCTATAATTGCACGGATGAATATTTAATGGTACACGTTTGCTCTCCATCTGAAATTGTAATCAGTTGTGGAGACACCTGTTTACAAGGGTTGAAATCCTGCTTGCATTTTATTATTTTATTTTTATGCTACTTTTTTTATTGCCGGCGTTGAGTTCCGCCACTCAATTATCCACTAGGATTAGGGTGAAAAGCGGGGAACGGAAGTGTCTTAACAATAAGTTTCTTGTGCCACCTATTCTGCTATGAGCGTGAAGCTATATGAAATGATAGATACAAAAAGAAATTCAAAAATAAGAACGCTCAGTTGATTGTGGTTTTGTTTAGCATAATTTTATACTATTTCAAAATGTTATTTATTTTCTCTATATTTATTTTTCTTTACACTTTCTGTTCTACTTTATGAGCTAAGTGAGTAGATTTTGATCCCACATACGACCACATTATTTAATATAAATTTTAAGTAAAATAAAAAAAAAACAAGAATAAATGGATTTTAACAGATATTTCAAGTCTATATTACATTAAACAATCGAAAATGCAAATAATAATTTAACTGACTCAAAGTTTACCAAAAATATGAAACGTGTCTAAATCTTTTCTGGAGCAAAATCTGTTGGCGGGCTTCCAAACGGTCGCTCCTTCGCATTCGACGTACACTGTTAGTTGACGCTAGGTTAACCTAATAGATTCAATATTCAATTTGAATCACCATTTCCTTTTACCTTAACGATTCTGTAATAAGTGATATACATTTTTTTTTTTGTGTAGAGTCCGTTTTTGTTTTAGTGTTACTATAAAACTTGAAATATAATCGAATGCAGTCGTTGTTTATTTAATATGTAAGTACTAGTTATAATATGAATGAATAAATATTAAAAGGTTTTTTACCAATTTTTTTACCAAAATTAATCAGCTACTAATTTTATTCTAGATTTTTCTTAATACACAGATACCTCGTGTGGTTGTATCTACCAAAATACCTACAATAACACTTTAAACTGAGAATACCTGCTAGCACTAACTAACATTTACAGAGACTGTAGAACTTATTTAATTTTATAGCCTCCACGTTCGTATCCTAATTAGAAATCTAGAACAGGAACAACGGATGGGCCTTGCTAGCATTAATTTGATTATTTATCATGAATTATCCTCTCGAGCAAAACGGCTGGTTTGCAACTTTGCTCTTAATATTTTATCAGGGGCGCATGATCAATACTTTGTTGAAATGTGACTGTTAGTTTAAATAAAATAGTAACCCTTTTTTTGTTTATAGGTAGTAAGTATTAATTAGAACAAATAATCAATAAGGGGCCGTCTTGGCTTAGCGGCGCAAGGTTGTGACTGTAAAACGATGTTTGTGGGTTCGATCTCCACTGGGGGGAATAAATTATTATTTATTAATATATTCACTTCTTCGCTCTGGCGTTGAGTTTCACCTCTCATGACACCTTGCTTGCCTTCAAAAATTCGGCGATGATATTTTGTGCCGTGTGATCCCGGCCTAAAATATGACCATCCTGGTACTGTTGGTGTCGTAAGGCGACTAAAGTACGTGTGGTAGTCACGTCGCCAGCAATGGCAACACGTATGGGCAGACTCGACCGGATCATTACCACCCCCGACATTTAAAACCGGCGTGAAACCGTGCAAAACGCAGTGGCATAAAGCCGCAGTGACTTTCATCAGGCAATGCCGGGCTCCGGCACCCAACCCACCTTAAAGGCCGACAACGCACCTGTAGCTCATCTGGTGTTGCACGGGGTCGTGGGCGGCGGTAATCACTTACCATCAGTTGACCCAAACGCTCGTTTGCCTTGTCTTTTCCATAAAAAAATACTAAGTGCATAGTATGCAAACAAAATTTGATCAGACATTATTCGCGAAAACAAACGAATGTAAAGATTTAGCTCTAAATTATTTGTGCTTAGCTCTAGAAAGTGAAAATTTATTTTTATTACCTCTCCAGTTAACTGTTAACATAGTAATATTATTTCCATTTAAACATATTTAAGATAATATACTTCTTTCAATACAACTTATTTCAATCATTTTTCGATTGTTCTCATTAAATATTCATGTTTAAAGCTTTCATTTCATTTGAATTGCAAGAACACAGCGATATTCAAAATAAAAAAAAATAATAAGCTCGTTCTTTCTTTTGTCTTCAAAGAGGTCACTCTCTTATATTATAATTGTAGCTGCATTGATATTTAAATTTAAAAATGATTTTAACACAAAAATAGTTTTCACGTACCCATCTTAGGGGTCCGTACCTCAAAAGAATATAACTGAACCCTTACTTTGTTGCCCATCTGTCCGTCTGCATGTCTGTCAAGTGTCAAGACCATTTATCTCAAGATCACGTGTCAAGTTTACGGTCTTTTTGGACACAGAAAAATAAGCTTTTTCTCAACGCAATCAAAACATACGAAAATATATACATTTTGTAATCAATACCTATACTATATATATATATATATATATATATATATATATATATATATATATATATATATATATATATATATATATATATATATATATATATATATTTATTTGTACTGTAAGTTCTGACTTCTTGATTGACTCTTATATCATAATTGTAGGTCAATGGAAATTAGTTAGTAGAATATTATATATATATATATATATATATATATATATATATATATATATATAAATTGTGTTCCTATTACAGAAAAAACCATTACAAACTTATATTTGTAGTTAATTTCAAACAAAATGAATACTATACGTCCGCAAACTTGAGTATGTACTTTTTTAAATTTAATATCCATTACATTACAATTCCATGAGGTGTATCCGACATTTCAGCTTAAGCATAGAACTAACGTTCGCTTCTCCACTCCATCTCGCATATAGCAGCGAAGGCAAAAGAATCTAGTGCTTAGACACTCCGTTGCCAACTTTCCACCCAATATTCGAGACGGCGGCGCGGAGAACTCATTATCTTGCATTATCAAGGCGAGGAAATGATAGTAATTAACTCACCTAAATCAAAATCGAACCCACAACCATCGCATTTACAGTCCGATACTCCACCGCTGCGCCACGACAGCCTCAAATTATATAAAAAATCTTTTTTTTTAAGGTACACAATACTCTTAATATTGTTATCAACGTTATCAGTAACGTTGGGCCAACCAGGAAAATGTGACCAAACTCCACCCCTAGCCACAGTGATGACGCCAAGCGAAAATAAAGGCATTTTTAAAATGGTCATTGACTCGAAAGTGGAGGATAAGAATATCTACAGACCCGATCAGACCTACGTTTGTAAGAGCAGTTTTACTTGTTCGCACTATTATTTATTCATTTATTAATGTTTATGTTAGGTCAGCAGTCGTTGTGGCGCAGGGGCACAAGATTGTGACTGTAAACGCGATTGTTGTGGGTTCAATTCCCTATCGGGGTAATGAAATATTTAATATTTTCGTTTTGTCGGTCTGATAACCAGGCAAACGTGTTTGAGATTTAGAATTCAGTAAAAAGTGTGGAACGGAAGTGTCCTAATGGGATCTGAGTATTTAAACACTAGGTTCACAGGTTCCCTCTGCCTACCCTGATATGTGAGGAATCTAGCTTGTAGCTAAAAAATATATTTACTATATAACGAAATCATTATTTCCATACAGTAATTATAACATCAAACGTGGCACGACCGTTCAGATGGTTCATGATAACAGTTGAGGATCCAGCTGTAGATAACAGCACAGACGAGTTCGAGCACAGATCCATAGACGTGGGATATCTTAAGACCTTGGAAACAAACCGCCACGCGAGGTACAGCGAACGCTGCTACAACTCCGTCGAGAATACAGATAATTCAGAAAAATATCGTGTTGAGGTAAAGTATTAGTTAATTAAACAACTTTTCTCGTGTTTCTCGTTGTATGCATTTTCTTTCTGCAAAAGTAAAAGATTTTAATTAAATACTAGCTTTTACCCGCGACTTTGGTCTGGTAGCCAAATAGAAATAATGAAGAGTTATTTAGGCTGGTCGTGGCGCAGGGTCACAAAATATAATGTAAACGCGACTCGTTGTGGATTCGATCCCCATTCGAGGAAATGAAATATTTATTTAAATTTATATTTTCGCTCTGGTGTCGAGGCAAAGCAGGTCGATGAATTCCGCCACTCAGCACGCAATGCCACCAGAATTGCGCGGAAAGTGCGGAATGGAGAGTTTTAACACTAGGTTCCCACAGCCTACCCTGCCAAATACAATGTAAGTGTCCGAGTTAGTTCTGAAAGCAGGTACAATTTGTTATATGGTAGGTACATTAAAACTAATAACATTATGATATAGGCCTAATATCTTAATAAGCTTAGTATTATCTAAAACAAGAAAATACAATATATACTAGAACTACTAGCTTAAAGCCGGTCGTGGCGCAGCGGCACGAGGTGTGACTGCAAAACCGACTGATTGTGGGTTCGATTCCCACTCGAGGAGATGAAATATTTACTTAAATTTATATTTCCATTTCTTCGCTCTGGTGTCGAGGTTAAGCGCGGCGTTGAGTTCTGCCATTCAACACGCAATGCCTCCAGAATTCGGCAGAAAGTGGGGAACGGAGTGCCTTAACACTAGGTTCCCTCTGCCTACCCTGCTGTGTACGGGATACAGCGTGAAGCTAATTTAATTTAATTTTAATTTACTAGCTTAAAATAGTTGCTGACATAAGAGCGATAAATCAAACAAACATTATAATAGTAAATCTGAGAATCTGAAAACTTTGTGTTGTTTTATAATAGCATATATATTACTAGGTAATCTATTTCTACCTTTTATTTCTCTTAGAGTTCAAAAGTTTTATGTTCAGTGGAACTTCGTATAATATTATATAATGCGAAATTCGGTAAAAATATTTTCTCTTGTATGATTTTATAAGAGCATGTCCTTAATAAATGAATTTATTATATCTTAATATTTTAATTTCTTAGCTCTGACACGAAGGCATAAGCTCGGCGTTGAGTTCCGCCACTTAACACGCAATAACTCAAAAAAATTCGGCGGAAAGTTGGGAACAGAGTGTTTTATCACTATGTTCCCTCTGCCTGCGCTGCTGTGTGCGGGACACAGCGTGCACCTGAAAAAAAATTATTAATAATTTATATAATATTATAATAATTTATTTATTTAATTTAATTTTTTTTAATATCATATACATCCATTAATAAGAATCGGGAACTGTTATCAGAATTTGAAAATGTCTTTAGTTAATTAATGATAAATTTCCTCACATTTCTTTCTATCTTTTTCTATTAAAAGGAAAGTATTAAAGCTATTTAAAAAGGAATCAAAGCTGACTTAGAGCGACAAGTTTATAATGAGTTTTAAATCTCTCATGTTTCATTTACTCTGTCTTATGGATTGGTGATAGAAATTTTTCTAATTTCATTATAATATTTTTGCCAAAGAGAAAACAGTACAAAAATAAATTAAATTAAATCAGCTTCACGCTGTATCCCGCACACAAGAGGGAAGGGAGAGGGAACATAGTGATAAGGCTTACCGCCGAATTTTTCGAGGCATTATTTAGTGGCGGAACTCAACGCCGAGATTTTGGTTTCGTGCCACAGCGAAGAAATAATAGAAAGAAGAATATGTTAAGAAATAATAACTCATTCCTTCGCGTGAAGATCGAAGCCACAACCGTCAAGATTCAGTCACACAGTCTCAAAAAAAAAAACATATTTCTTTAATAGTAGATATTATAAAACTACTAGTAACAACTGTTGTACGTAACACAAACGTCCTCGCCATCACAAGCATTTTGGTTTCGAGTCAGATTCTAGCCCACATTACATATAAAATATTTTGTTTATTTAAAGAGCTTAATTATGAATAATTAATTAATTGAATTAAGGCCGGTCGTAGCGCAGGGGCAAAAAGTGTGACTGTAAACACGACTGGTTGTGGGTTCAGTCCCCACTCGAGGGAATGAAATATTTACTTAAATTTATATTTCCATTTCTTCGCTCTGGTGTCGAGGCAAAGAGCGGCGTTAAGTTCTGCCACACAACATGCAATGCCTCCAAAATTCGGTGGAAAGTGGGGATCGGGGTGTCTTAACACTGCGTCTGCCTACCCTGCTGTGTGCGGGATACAGCGTGAAGCCAACCTAAATATAGCTATTTATATAGCTATGAATAATTAGACAAATTTATTGTAGATATTCTAGAATTATTTCGTACAAGATTAGAGCTCTCCAGTCAAAGGAGATGCTCAGCGTTTGAGATTTAGCACCTTATATCTCAAGATGAAAAGGGTATTGTAGTGCATGCTCGTAAGCTAGCAAGCGCTCGCTCATCTTGCTATCTATGTTTCATAAATAAGATTTGTATTACGTTGTCGTGTCCTAGTTGTAACGTCTCTGGCTGTGAAGGCGATGGTTGTCTATTCAAATGCATTTGTGCGTACGTAGGGAATTTATTAATAAACAAGTGCTCTCTCATCTTTGTTAGAATGGTGGAGTTGATTTTTAATTTTTAATACTCACTGTATTAGGCTATATTTTAAGTTATATATAAAGTTTCTTTTACCTTCAGATACATTGGGTGTCTCCAAAGCAAAATGGTAAAGCACAAAAAATACGATTGCGCGCTATGGTTGCTGAGAACTCGGAAGTTTGGTACATAGAAGATAAATTGACTATAGTCCTAGAGAAAGATACCAAAAAGCCGTTGGACAGTCCCCCGTATCCTCCGAATAGTACTTGCAATTTATGTAGCGAAGCTCGATATGAGGTAAGGCGAAAATATTTCATATTGAATTACTTTGCAGTTAAAAGGAACTTGCTTTTAGTTTGACAAATTTCTTTTGTCTGAATGGGGCAGTTTGTAACAAAAGAATAAAAACTTTTACCCATTTTCAGTTACATTTTTGCAACTGGGATTTGAATCATCAACAATCGTTATAGCTTAACTTATAGCGACATAATATTAAGAATCAAATTACATAATATAATTAATTATTAAACTACATATATATATATTGAGGCCGGTCGTGGCGCAGCGGCACGAGATGTGACTGCAAAACCCACTGGTTGTGGGTTCTCGAGGAGATGAAATATTTACTTAAATTTATATTTTCATTTCTTCGCTCTGGTGTTGAGGTTAAGCGCGGCGTTGAGTTCTGCCACTCAACACGCAATGCCTCCAGAATTCGGCAGAAAGTGGAGAACGGAGTGTCTTAACACTAAGTTCCCTCTGCCTACCCTGCTGTGTGCGGGATACAGCGTGAAGCTAATTTAATTTAATTTATTTTTGTAATAAATAACCTTGCATCAAAAATTATGATAATAACTGCAAAATCATATTTATACTAGTTTATATATAAAGATTTTAACCAAACCAATTAAAATGTAGACATTTTTTCTTTAAATGCCATACTATCAACACATTTTTTTCCAGGTAATCTTCAAAGGTCATTGGTCAAGAATGACTCACCCTAGAAAGTATCCCACTAAACCTGATAATAATGGCTATAGCCACTTAGTCGGTGCCTCACACACATATAAATATATCCTGTGGCAACCAGATGTGAGAGCCAGTGAAGGCTTAAAGTTGTTAGCTGAGGAAGCTAATATCTCACTAATTGAAAGGGATATCATTAATGCAGTAAGGAGTTTTCATTTGATTTTAGATTTAAATCAGCTTCACACTGTATCCCGCACACAGCAGGGTAGGCAGAGGGAATTAGTGTTAAGACACTCCGTTCCCCACTTTCCATCTTTTCGTTCCTTTCCGCTAGTTTAGATTTGGTTGTTTGTTGTATTATTGTTACAAGATTTTATTTAACTTGCTGAAGCTAATATCTCACTAATTGAAAGGGATATCATTAATGCAGTAAGGAGTTTTCATTTGATTTAAAATTTAAATCAGCTTCACACTATATCACGGTATCCCGCACACAGCAGGGTAGGCAGAGGGAACTAGTGTTAAGACACTCCGTTCCCCACTTTCCATCTTTTCGTTCCTTTCCGCTAGTTTAGATTTGGTTGTTTGTTGTATTATTTTTACAAGATTTTATTTAACTTGCTGTGTTAGTTAGTTTGTGGAAGAAACTTTGTAAGCTCGGTTTGATGCACATCCCACTGTCCGATTGAAATGACATTTATATTACGGCTTCAGTTCTGATGGCAATAAAATTTTATATAATCAATCTAAAATGGCCGCCATAACAAAAGAGTTGATTATATATTTTTGCACAATTACCCTAATATGGGTATCCAATGATATTGCTTGATTTGTAGAATATATTGTGCTAAGAAAAAAAAAATCCTTATATAGTGATAAGTGTCGGATATAAATATTAGGAGTCTGACAGTCGGGTTATCTAAAATTGTTAACTAAACTAGAATTATTTGTAAATAGAAAAGTGCAAAAAATAAATAAAAAATACACACATTTCAGTAGAAGCTGTTTAAATATATCCATATACTATAATTAACATACAAAATTAGCATATTAGCTTAAAATACTACATTCAAATGACTATTTTTAGTTTAGCAATTTACTTTAATATAAATATTAGTTATTCAAATGATTAACATTCTAAAATAACTAATCGTGTACGTTGCTAATAACATAAATCGTTATGTATTATTATTATGTACGTCGGTAAATTTGGTAATGAAGGATCATTTGAGTTTAAAATTAAAATACTATCATTTTTTTTTTCAGCTTCACGCTGTATCCCGCACACAGCAGGGTAGGCAGACGGAACCTAGTGTTAAGACACTCCGTTCCCCACTTTGCGCCAAATTCTGGAGGCATTGTGTGTAGAGTTGCGGAACTCAAGGCCGCGCTTTGCCTCGATACCAGAGCGGAGAAATTAAAATATAAATCTAAATAAATATTAAATCTCCTCAAGTGGGGATCGAACCCACAACCAGTCGGCTTACAGGCACACTTTGTGCCCCTGCGCCACAACTGGCCTCAAAATAAAATCATCAAATAATATCATAATTATTATTTACAGAATTATTAATTAACAATATGTACGTTCAAAATTATTATATTTATAACTCAGCTCATTCACATACATTCTAGAATTTACAAAGTGAGAAAAGATATTATATCAATTTCCTTCTTTCCATTCAGCCGTAAACACTACATTAACCTCTTTATTTTAGATGTCAGACACCGGCACAAGGACGTTAATAAGAGGGAAACGCCGTGAACATCCTTACATGTCGGAACCGTCGCATTCCTTGTTCAGAGTTGATAGAAAACATCATCTGTTTTCTCTACTAATCGCTATGAAACCGTCTCCGGACTGGTTCCTGGGAGTGTCCAGGTTTGAGCTGTGCACCAACACGGGGTGGTTGGAGGAGAGTGAAATACCCTTGTATCCATGGGACGCTGGGACTTTAGATGGTATATCTTATGAGGTAGTTTATTTAATATTTTATTTTAAGACATTAACAATCATTTAGCTAGATATTTAAGAAATATGTTATTCTTATTATCAACCATTATTTGTTTAAGGCCAGTCGTGGCCCAGAAGCACAAAGTGTGACTGCAAAATAGATTGGTTGTGGGTTCGATCCCCACTCGAGGACATGAAATATTTATTTATATAAATGTATATTTTCATTTATTCGCGATCCACCGAAAACCCGCCGAAATCCGAATACCCCGGGTTCCTCTTAATACTTAATACTAGTTTTACTCTTAATACCAGATTCCCACAGATAGTTCAGCTTACTATTACTCATTCGACGATTCGACATACATATTATATGTGTATCATATAAATTTAAAAATCGTTTCGTATTTTAGTCACCAACATCAGTAACTCAACCCGTCGATTCAGTGGATAGAGTGGAAGTTGGTTCCTTCAACGAAGATTCCCCTTTTTATCAGATGAACCTAAACGATCTGGAGGCCTTCGCGTACCTCAAAGTGAAGAGGCTAGATGTTTATCCTTTAGATGAGGCGATTTGCGAAGGAGGTAACGACATTGATTTATTATATAAAAGTTGTTGACCGTTACGTCCGTTGAAGGGGTTACAATTTATTTATATATATATATATATATATATATATATATATATATATATATATATATATATATATATACATACATATATATATACATACATATATATATACATACATATATATATATATATTCGACTCGACAACTTAACTTAACTTTTGCGTTAAGTTGCTACTTAAAAAGCAATTTATTAAGTTATTAGAATTTTTTTGGTCCATGTGAAAATTAAATTGTAAAAATTATGCTAATATATTAAGGCTGTGGTGATAGTTGTGGGTTCGATGCCCACTCGAGGAATTGAATTATAGTTTTTTAATATTTTCTTTTGTTGGCTCTGGCAACAAGGCCGGCGTTGAATTTCGCCACTCAACAGGCAACGCCTTGAAAAATTCGGCGGAAAGTGGAGAACGAAGTGGTGAAGCTGATTTAATTTTGATAATTTTTTTATCATGCTAATAATAAAAACTTTTTATTATTAGCAAATTATTGGCAATGCTGCAAATAATTAAAAATTTGATTGTTTTTTTTCTCAGATATAGAAGATGAAGAAGGACAAGAAAAAGAAGAACAAAAACCTGAAAATGTTTAATAAGAAAGGATTTTTTTTCAACTTTCAATTGGTTTTTGAGTGTAATATTTTATGATTACCATCTTAAGTAATTATATTGTCCTTCGACAAGAAAAAGAAGAACAAAAACCTGAAAATGTTTAATAAAAAAGGATTTTTTTTCAACTTTCAATTGGTTTTTGAGTGTAATATTTTATTATTACCATCTTAAGTAATTATATTGTAAAGAAAAAATAAAACTACTCTAATAAAAACTGTATCTCGTTGTTACTTTATATGCCTCATTAAATATACATAAATGAAATTCAAATATATTTATTTAATTTCACGTTGTTGTCTGTATATAGCAGGGTAGGCAGAGGGAACCTGGGAACCTAGCGTTAAATTACTTGCGCGTCAAGTCAATAAATTTGTCGCTTTGTCTCGTTTCGATTTGATTTCCACACGAAGAAATGAAAAAAAATCATTAACTCGAGTGAAATTCGAATCCCGAACCAACCGCTCATCTCTCATACTAAAACTTAACGCTAAGTTTATTTTTTGTATTATTAATAAACACGCCTGGTTTAAAATTTCTATAATAACATATGGCAGAGAAATTTGTGCACAGCACAGCACATAAGGAGGCACTGATAGTCCACGCAACAGTTGTGTTTGTATTTAAAAATATTTTCAAATTTTCGATATAGTTGGAGAAAGCACGGCGTTACGTCTCGCTACATTGCACGCAATATGTTTTACATAAAAAAAGAGCTTAAAAGCAATTAATAAAAGCTAAATAAAATTTAAAAATTAAAAATTAAATTAGCTTCACGCTATATCCCGCACACGGCAAGGTAGGCAGAGGGAACCTAGTGTTAAGACACTCATTCCATCCAGTCATTCCCCACTTTCTGCCGAATTCTGGAGGCATTGCGTGTTGAGTGGCAGAACTCAACGCCGCGCTTAACCTCGACACCAGAGCGAAGAAATGGAAGTATAAATTTAAGTAAATATTCATCTCCTCGAATGGGGATCGAACCCACAACCAGTCGGTTTTGCAGTCACACCTCGTGCCGCTGCGCCACGACCGGCCTCTAAAGCTAAATGATATATAATAAGCAAATACCTACCACATACGTAGTATAAAACCACTTTAATGGTTTAGTTTAAGATTTTGTAAATTCTAAATAGTCCAGTCCATAGTAGGATAGATATATCCTAAATGTGTCACAACAGCAATAAATTTATATTTTAATAATAAATAAAATCAGCTTCATGCTGTATCCTGCACACTGCAAGGTAGGCAGAGGGAACTTAATGTTAAGACACTCCATTCCCCACTTTTTGCCGAATTCTGGAAGCATTGCGAATTGAGTGGCAGAGCTCAACGCCGCACTTCTCTTCGACACTAGAGCGAAGAAATGGAAATATAAATGTAACTAAATATTTACAGTCACACTTTGTGCCACTGCGCCATGACTGGCCTATAGTAATAAATATCGTAATATAATATAGATAAATTTTATATAAATGAACTATCCGACACAATAAGATTTTTGAAATTCCTGAGATTAGCCCGTTCAACCAGACAAACACTTTATAACATTAGTTTATGTACTACACATATGAGCTGTTTAACTAACTATTTTTCAAATATTCATTTCTATAGTTTCCTTAATGTCGAAGGGTCAGCCTTACTGGGAAGTCTCTAAAATAAGTGCCCACATAAAGTGCTAGTACGTAGACGATAAAATGTCAATTATCGAGGATACGGAAGAAAGGTTAAAAGCGAAAACATGTTTGAAATAAGAGTGGTAAACAAGTATATAAAAATTGCAGCGACATCTTATATAAATGAAATATATATGTATGTGTTCATATATATTTTGAGCGGCGTTGAGTCCCGCCACTGAATACGCAATGCTTGAAAAAAAAATAAATAAATTAGCTTCACGCTATATCCCGCACACAGCAGGGTAGGCAGAGGGAACCTAGTGTTAAGACACTCCGTTCCCCACTTTCTGCCGAATTCTGGAGGCATTGCGTGTTGAGTGGCAGAACTCAACGCCGCGCTTAACCTCGGCACCAGAGCGAAGAAATGGAAATATAAATTTAAGTAAATATTTCATCTCCTCGAGTGGGGATCGAACCCACAACCAGTCGGTTTTGCAGTCACACCTCGTGCCACTGCGCCACGACCGGCCTCGGCGTTGAGCCCCGCCACTGAATACGCAATGCTTGAAGGTGGGTAAAAAACTGAGAGCGGAGTGTCTTAAAATTAGGGCACCTCTGCTTACCTTGCAATATGCGGGATAAGTCGTGAAGCTGAAATAAACGTTAATACATACTACATAGGTAAAATACATTTTATAATTAGGTTTATTTATTTACGTTACGTTTGGGCACGTCGAACGAATGAGTGATGAAAGAATGGCTAAAACAATATATGATGGAAAAAAGAGTGGTAAGAGAGATAGGGGTGACCTGGGTTGACTTTCGAAAACACAGTATCAAAGATACTGGAGGAAGGTCACGTAAAAATTATGAGGACCCAACGGATCTATGTCTGAAGAGGTTGATAATAATGGACAAGGCGAAAGAGGTATGTAGAGAGATAGAGACCGTAGCGTCTGGCGCTCCGTTCTCTGACTACCCCGCTAGTGATAAAGCATGAAGTTAAGTTAAGTTAGATTTGTTAATTTTTTATTGATTTAGGTATTAACCTAGTGTTAAGACACTCCGTTCCCTACTTTCCGCCGAATTCTGGTGGCATTGCGTGTTGAGTGGCGGAACTCAACGCCGCCCTTTGCCTTGGCACCAGAGCGAAGAAATGGAAACATAAATTTTAAATAAATATTTCATTTCCTCGAGTGGGGATCGAACCCACAACCAGTTGGTTTGAAGTCACACTTTGTGCCTCTGCGCCACAACTGGCCTCTGTATATATTATACATGTACGTACAATATCGTCTCCAAAATTAACAATAACTTCTTAAGTTTCAATATACCAAAAAAATATCCAATGTAAAGTGATTAATAGAATTTAATTCAGAAGTAAACGTTAAACACTATAATAAAATGATTGCAGAATATGTATAGTAGTCAGGTAAAATAATATACCTCAGTTGGGCGGACCCTAATTTGATATGTATCGTGTCAAGTCAATATAGGTTATAAAATTATTTACGTGGTAACGATTAGGTGATAATGTGGGTTCGAATCTCACAAGAACACATAAATACATATTTGTTTTGATTAGCCGAGGTATACGAATTCTGGAGTTGCATTCTCTATGGGCACAGACCACAGTGTTGCTTCAGGAAAGCAAAAATCAGCAAATGGGACTTACAAAATGATTAGAAAACAATTAAATATAATAATTAAATAATAATTATACAACTACTTTTAGATTTGTAATGAATATACGTACCGTACAATGCAAAGATCTAACCAAAATATTATTAATGTTATTAAATTTATCTTTTTTTTTATTTTGTGCTACTCTTATAAGATCACTTCGTTGTTCCTCTGCTTCTATGTCTGTCAAGACTGTTTATCTCAAGATCGTGTGGATATGTTAAATTGTAATAAATATCCAATAACCAGATTTACAGTCTCTTGGAGCTTAGAAAATGAAAAGTCAACCTAATCTAAAAAATACGAGCGATTATTATTTTTGCTGCATTTTGTATGAGAACTTACGATACAAACGAAGGAAAAAAATAATAAAAAACGGAACTTATATTTTTTGTTCATTTCGTATGAAATGAGTGCATACTTTATACATATTCGTCAACTTTAATAGGCAAGGTTCCAGTTGACCTACAATCATAATTATTTTTACACATTTCAAAAAACAGTAGATATACGAACTAAAACAGAAAACAGGGACTACCATGGCAAAGACAGTCAATATACTGTTTAAACAGTAGGGTTGGTAACACTGGCACAGACTACTACTATTATAGTAGTAATTGTAGTTGTAAATCACAATCACGCTGTATTGTGTACACAGCAGGGTAGGCAGAGGGAAGCTAGTGTTGAAACACTCCGTTCCCCACTTTCTGCCGATTTCTGGAGGCATTGCGTGTTGAGTGGCAGATCTCAACGCCGCACTTTGCCTCGACACCAGAGCGAAGAAATGGAAATAAATCTAAATTTAAATAAATATTTCATCTCCTCGAGTGGGATCGAATCCACAACCAGTCCGTTTTACAGTCACACTTTATGGCCCTTCACCACGACTGGCCTCACTTTTTTTTATAGTTGTAGTTCGAACCTCACACGAATATATATATACATACTTGCTTCTCTGCTTTGATTAGCCAAAGTATGCGAATTCTCTATGGGCACAGACTAATTACATATATAGTAGTAGTTGTGTCCATAGAATAGTCTCTATCTCGTTTTAGTCAACTCACTTAAATTGTGTGAAAATAAAAAGTACCATAATAGCAAGTTAAAATTGATGTAAAAGGAATATTGAGGACGTCGTCGTAACTGTAAGTGATATGGTTTTGATTTCGTTCTCTCTCTATCGATTAATTATATTTATTTTCATTTCCTTACCCTAGCAACACAAAGTGCGAGTCATCTTAGGAAGGTGTCTTAGCTCTTTCTTTGTTAGGATAGACAATATAATATAAGCAGAATAAAATGTGAGATTGATCTTAATTTATTAATAAGCACTTTTGAATCGTCGAATGAACATATAAACAAAAAAAGCTACCACCGCTTCGGAAGGCAGTTCTGCTGAGAAAAGCCGGCAAGAAACTCAACAGTTGCTCTCTTCAAAGTCAATGGTATAATTTAATTATTATATTAACTGGCAGCTATCCTGCATTACACTCAATAGACATTAATTCCATATATGTTTAGCCTCATAGATATTCTTGTATAATATAAGACAATATCACCAGATTATTTTTAGTGTTGATTGCGTCTATTATATTTATTTTAATGAAATTTTCAAGAATGGTTTACCATATCTTGCTATATATCTGGCAATAACGATAATTATTGGCCTACGTGACTATTTCTGTAAAGTTATTTTAAATCAGAATCGCTAGACACAAACCGGGTTCGTCGGGCTAACACAGGAAAGATCCCGTCTTCTTGTTTTTGCGCGAAAAAAAGCCAGTTTTAAAGTTTTACCGGGCGGGGGGGACGCGACGAGTCAACATTGTAAGCCTTGTGGCGTAGGCTATGAATATAGGAGCAGATGGCGCATGCTCCGGCCGCGGCCCGCCTCGCGCGACCGCAACTTGTTGATTGTTCGCTCACTTCACGCCAGTCTGCCGCGGACGATGCGTCGGGCGGTCGTGTCGCGTGACGCTCGCTAGCTCTCCTAACTTCGAAATTCTTTTACGAAATAATGTAAAGTTTTTTAAACTAATATCAGTGCAAAACTAACGCGACCGTCACGCTACCACCGCGTCCAGATATCTAGTATCGCCCTAAACAAGTAGTTTTAAGTCACTGTAACTTAATAGGCTTACTCATTTTACCTGCATGCTTCGTCCCACGAGTCGTGCGAAGCGGTTACCTTTATCGGATAAACGAACATTTTTCAAATGGATGTGCGTTTGTATTCTGTGATAGTGTCCGTGATTTGTGTGAATACGAGGACTCCGTGTGTGTTTGTTCGTTTGTGACAAGTTTTTACTGTAGTGACGTGAAATAAATACCTAAATATAATTTGGAACAATGTTGCGACGGGGCGAGAGGGTGTTCTTAGCCGCGTTGTTGCTGTCGTCGGTGGCGTTGGCGCAGTATACTAAAGGTAGGTAGTAGGTAGCAAAAACGACTTTCTTACCTGCGCCCGCGCAACCACGAGTCCGTCGCCTGCGCTTTGTTCTATCGCCTATTGTTCGTTTCTTGGAAAATAGAAATTTTTCAACCATTCACTGTATAGTGGAGAGGTGACATCATACTTGGAAGAATGTGATTCATTTATCGTCAATTTATTATAGGTAGTGTCGATACGATTGATATGTTATCACTGTTTGATATAAGAACTTAAATATAATGAATATACATACATTACAGATATAAGCATATTATTATTATAACAATCTGGAATTTACTTAGATAATTAACTGACAGCTAAATAGTAAACAATTGCTTACTCATACCTACAGTTTACTTTATACCTACTTTATAATAAGTTTCACGTGTCAATTAGGTAGTTTACTTTAGTTTTATATTCTTTGAAAAAAAAGATGTGTATAAATAATAATAATAACATAAACTACATATTCTTTATATTTCTTAATTCACTAATTAATCGTTTAACCTCACTTATATGTAAAAAAATGCTTAAATTTAACCTAAACTTTACTATTTATATAAGAAATTCGAACAAAAAAATGGCGGGGAAATAAATACAGATAATAAATGCGAACACGTTTTCAATTTTGTTACTGGCTTAAAATTATTTAAAGTAACGTTAACCTTACCTGATACGTAACAACCCATCTCACCTAAATTTGGCACTTACCTACCTATGTATATATATTTGCCTTTTTATTGTAACCTGTTTTACATGGAAATTTCAAATGAGTGAGCTTTACGCATTATTTATTAATATATTTAAAACAGATAACATATTAGTTATGACAGGTAGGGAGGGACTTGTTGGTTTTTAGTATTGTAAAGTGCATTAATGATTCATAGTGACGTTTTTTTAAGGCAAAGAGAACCTGGGAAGTTAGTGTTAAGTCACTCCGTTCTCCGAGGCATTGAGTGTTGAGTGGCGGAACTCAACGCCGCCTTTTCTATCCCTGTATATTTATGTAAAACAAAGTAAAAACACAATGAGCACATGGTATAAAATTATATTTATGTTATAATTTTATTTCATCACGACACAAAGTAAAGATTTTTAAGCAATGACTAACCGAAACCGTTACTTATACACATAATAAGCTTTCGTTTGTGACAACCAGATTAAAATATTTTTAATCAAGACCTAAAATGAATATAATAAATTTAAGTAAATTAAAAATAATCAATATTTTTAATTTATTTTAATTTATTATCTACGTAAGTCGGTCCCGCATTTCTACTTATACTTTTAAAGGCAAATGTGACATTAGGTTTTCTGCCTAAGGCAACTAGCTACTCATCCCAAACACGTATTATCCTTTTAGGTTCTGAATACCTAGCCTAGTCCTTTAAAAACAATTAAGTTTGATATTATAGTGTCTGGTTCTCATGTTAGTTTTGTAATTTGGGAGGTTTATTTTTTTTTGGTTTATAAAATTTGTAAAGATTTCACAGTTTGAGAGCTATACAATTTATTATTAAGGTAATTCTGTATCAGTTGGTGATTTCTTTAGTGTAGAATATATTAATTATAAAATTTGTTACAAGAATATCAAGTTATATGTGATTGCGACTTAACCACAGCTTCGATCGCTTGATCTTATTGTTAAATTATAGGCATATTATACAATTTTTTTATAAAAATTATACCCTATGTTATTCTATTGTATAAGGTATGTCACTGCAAAGTTTCATTTAAATCCGTTCACTAGTTTTATGGAACAACAGTGGCATCCATACTCACACTTTTATATTCATAATATAATATCATATAGATTATCAGTATCCCGCAAACTGCAGAGTAGGCCGAGGGAACCTAGTGTTCAGACACTCCGTTAGTAGGATAGGTCTTAATAATGCTGGATAGATTAAATCATCACTGCTCAAACATCAGCAACATCGTAAAATAAACTAGTAAATACCAATAGGTAACTAATATAATGAATAAAAGCGAAATATGAAAAAGTAACCACAAAAACAGGGTTAAGAGACTGGCTTCGTAATATTAAAAACAAATGATTCATAGTTAAATAAAAAAAATATTTAATATTTTCCTTTTGAATAAAATAGTAATAAATAATTCTAATAATATTAATAATAATACTTCGTGATTATTATTCCTACAGTATAATTTCTATGAAGCATAAATAATTTTATTTATCTATGAAGTAAATAATAATCTTATAATTTTATCCTTACTTTATATTATTTTGTACTTAAAATCATAAAATTGAATTCTCTAACAAATGATTTGATATTGGTACAGTGGAACAATATCTGAATGTAAATGTGATGGTAGTCGGTTCGATCCCTACTGGGGTAAATCAATTACTTTTATTTTTCTGCTTCAGTTCCTCCATTCAACATACAGTAGTAACTCGAAATCTGGAAAAAAGCGAAAAACATAGTATTTTACACTACTGCACTACATTATGCGGGATAAAATACACTAAAAAACAGAATGAAACTCTCCGTTTCCATTATGTATTATATTTCTTCACTTACAATTTCTATAAATAATTACAATACATTACAAAAAAAACTCCCACGAAAAAGCAGCCGTAAAATTTCACCATGTTAGCTTACAGTAAAAGTTTATAAATCAAGACGATCTCAAGAGTTTCTCTTAGAACTTGATTTAACTTAGAGGATCAAAGTCATCAAACATATTCTATTCTATACAAGGTTCTACCTATTAAGGCTTACGTTTGCTCTAAGTCGTCTGAGCCATATAAGAACAACCGGTTCTCAAACTTGTTTTTCAACTAACTACTAGGTACTACAATAAATGTAATCAGTTTTTCGCTGTTTCCTGCCAAGTAAGCCCGTTCCCCACTTCCGTCCGCTGATTTTTTCGAGGCATTGCGTGTTGAGTGGCGAAACTAGACGCCAGGCTTTTTGCCTTAGTACCAGAGCTAATAATTCATACTCCGAGCGGGGATCGAACCCACAACCGCCGTGTACAGTGACACCCTCGTGCATGCGCACCACGACTGGCCTATATAAATATAATACATCACAATATATATAGGAATCGTGTATTATGCAATTATGCACGCCTGTTCTATATTTCTTAATCGGATTTGTATCGACTGGCACGCTATTAACGATCTGGTTAATTGTTTTAACTTATATACCTAGATATTTTCTTAAATTGAATGTTTTGGTTTAATTCTAAATTATGTATTTTAATATTATATATAAAAAAATAATAATTTAATAATGATTTTATAGTGACTTTCTCTGCCTTGTAAAATGAAAAATATTAAAATATTTTAATTAATGTCTGTATGTGAGTATTTGTCATAAAAAGCTTTTTTAAATATGTACAAAAAAATTTTAGGGCTCTGAAACAATACCAAATCGACCAAAGATAATAGAAATAATTTTCTAAATTTCTTTCTTCTTTGTTTAACAAAGAACGCCATTATTATTTGGAAAGTATTTTTATGTGTTTTATGATATATTTTTAAGAAGTTTTATTTCATAAATTTTATCGTCAAGATAAAGTAATAACAATATAAGGAAAGTAACACAAAATCATATCTAAATGATAAAAAAAAAGCACACAAAACACATTTTAAAGTAAAAATTAAACACAATTCTTTAAACAAATAAACTAAAACATATTTCTATGAGCTACATACAATTAAATCTTCAGAGTAACTATTACAAAAGACGCTCATATTATATATTATTATGCGTGTGAAATTTCTCTTACGCAATTTAACCCGACCACTTGGTTATTTCTTTGAATTTTTAAACCTTTAGGAACAAAATGTCTACTATTATTATAAAAAACATTTCTTGTATTAAAATTTGAATGTAGCTTTGGAAACCGTCCGCCAAAGAGGCGCGGGTTCAAATCCCGGTATGTTAATTTTTTTTAATACGGTTTCTTAATAAGTATTTTTTTTCCTAAGTGTGGAATAACACTTTAAAAAATACAAAAAACTTCTTGTTACTCGTACAGTCTAATAACAATGTCCTATCCACCACAATAAGTCATTCATTAACCTTAATTCATTCTCCTTTACTCTCTTCTCTCTGTGTGGATAATGTGTAATTGTTATTTTATTTTTTTAGTTTCCCTTGCGTTTTTAGTTCATTAAAGTTTAAAATGGTTTTAAATTGTAGTAGCAGTGTATAGTGTATTGTGTTTAAGTTCATTCGCATGCGCCCGCGCGCTATGGCTTCTGTGTGCCATTGCGGTGACGTCATACAAATGTCGACGCGGTTGCCGACCGCGTTTCGTAAGAAAAATTCTTAAGTTATAATAATATTTTACTTTGAATAAATTGTTTTAATTATTGTTTTGGCTATCATGATGTACAAGCGTTTACGCGACGTTAGTGGGTTCGATCCTCACTCGGGGGAATGAATTATTATTTATTAATATTTCAATTTCTTCGCTCTGACACCAAGGCAAAATAGTTGAGTTTCGCCACTCAACGCGTAATGTCTCGAAAAGTTCGGCGGAAAGGAGGATACAGGATGTCTTAACATCAGGGGGAACCTGCGTACCCAGCTGAATGTGTGAACCTAAAAAAAATATTAAATTGTTATTATGTTAACAATACATTTTGTTTCAACCTCACATTTAATTTAATATAGATAATGGTGTCCAGTATCTATGGTTTAAGCCATTTAATTACAACAGGAACTGATACTGCAAATGGTTTTTAATTAAGTTTTTATATTACACAATATTAAATATAATTATTATAGAGAAAGAAATATAGGTAAGTAATAATGATGTTAACTTTAATTTATATCACAAAACTTCTTTGTATTTTATTTTAGTTGAATGATGAATCATTATTAAATTTGAACTCTAAAAGATATCTAGTGACCCAACTACTTATCTGCAATTCTTGAAAATTTCTAAGAAAGTAAGGCAAATATGGCAAATTATGTGAAGATATAAATGAGGCCAGTTGTGACGCTGGGGCACTAAGTGTGAAAAGCTCGACGTTGAGTTCCGACACTCAACACGCAATGCCTTCACAATTCGGCGGAAAGTGAGGAACGGAGTGTCTTAACACTAGGTTTCCTCTACCTAACCTTAAAAATATATATAGACGGTTACACAAGCCATATGAAACTGAGTATTTATATCATGTTTCTTTTAACTTTACATGTTTTTTTCTAACTTTTACGCTGAAAAGATGGCTATATTATATTTTAAATAAAATATTACTTCTCCAAGGAATCGAAGTCATAACTAACATCGATCGAGTCATCGATCAACGTAAGAGTAAAATTGAAATAGGTATTGCAAAATTGGATACGTGTGCTTAAGACTGCACCTACTTGATAAAAAATATACGGTGAACGGTTACGGTAGATTGTTTGTTATCGATTACATTATAGTAACTTGCATAAACCCTTTTTTTATAATAGTAATTTTTAGTTAGTTCTTATATAATAGTTATTTTTAACGTTTCATTTAGCTGTCTCATCGTCATCGCCATTATTTAAGGGTCTATCACTTCTGGAAATCAATAGAAATAAATTTATACCTAATTCTTGCATCTTTATACATCAAAGCAACTGGATGATCATATACTAAATACTAAAATAAAAACAAATGCATGATAAACTAATTGGTTAAATCAAATTAGGAATAAGTTGTTAATAAAACGCTTGTACTACATAGTTATTAATTTACTAATCTGCATTACTTTCGTTGTCTAATAATTATTAGAATAATATAATTTTAAGAATAAAATCTCTACCTATATTGATAAATAAATTTAAAGCCAGATCAAGAAAACAGTTATTTTATAGGCATTTTGTTGAACAACATTCTTTAAAATGGTACAATTTCGAGGAGATGAAATATTTACGATGTACGGTGTTGTGCGGGATACAGCGTTAACCTGATTTATTTATATATATATGCAATATATATGGTGCAATGTCACATAAATGGATATTTTATCTAGTCAAGAATCGACGAAAGGTAATTTGATCATGCCAATAATGTGGCAGCCGCTGTCAAGCTGAGTAGGCACCTAATGGAAATCGTGTGTAGCTGGAATAGGGATAGAGAGTGAGTATCTGTTAAGTGTGGAGTTAGTGTACCTACATGTAAATATTATTGGTAGTACATATTGGTATAGTAATAATAACAATTCTTAATTATATTGTTTGTTTAAAAAAAGATAATTTAAAAAATGGTTATCACATCAAAGAACTTTTGTTAAATGTGCAGAGCCAGTTTGTGCGCCAGCCAAGTTTTAAATCGAATATAGACTAGACATCTGTCCAGGACTAATAGGTTTAGACAAAAAACATTCAAGTGTACAAACACACAGACACACATTTTAAAAGTTTTGTTTTTAAAATTTGTGTTCGTTTATTGTTTTTCCATTACATTATATATATATATATATATATATATATATATATATATATATATATATATATATATATATATATATATATATATATATATATATCGTTTCACTTAGAATGTCCTTTGTGGTCTCTGGATATGACTGACTCAAATAATCAACATGAACAAGTACAACACTCACAGAAAATAGGATTTATTTTTTTAAAATGTAACTTTTTCATTTGGTATCTACTAAAATGTAGTTGTACACAGATTAATAAATTGAATAATCTTATGGTACATTGCTCTCCATTTAAAAAAAACCCAGCAAACAAATTTAAATAGGTTATTAATTGGTATGGCAACATTTTGATTAGACTCAGTAAATATTTTGTTTTACAAATATTAAACTATAAACTTTATATGCAATAGCTAGCTTCATAATTATGATTTAGTCATTCATACAAATAAAAAAAAATATTGCTAGATTTTTTTTGCATCGCACCCTTGTCACTCCCGTTTTAATGGCACAGAGAGAGTTTCCATAACATATATATAGGTAATATTTTATAATAATTTTATTTTATAAACACAAAAATGCAAAAGCTAAAAGCATATTGATACTGATGCCAGTCGTAGCGATCACAATGTGACTAGACGCGATATGTTGTGGGTTCGATTCCCACTCGAGGAAGATAGAGAGCGAAATAATGAAAATATATTCAATATTTTTCAATAATGAAAATATATTCAATATTTTCATTATTTCGCTCTGGTGTCGGGGCCAGCACGGCGTAGAGGTCCCCCACTCAACATGCAATGCCTCCAAAATTCGGTGGAAAGTGGGGAGCGGAGTATCTTGATAATAGGTTCCCTCTGCCTACCCTACAGCGTGAAATTAAAAAAAAATGTTTAGACTTTTCCATCTAAAACGATAAAAAATTGTATTTATTACATAGTATCGAAAGACTAATGGCAGCCATTGGCTGGATAAAGTAACAAATACACCGGATTCCTTATAAGCTTGCAACATAATTTTGTGATGATAAAATCTACTATTTGTCCTGAACATTATTATCTTTATTGAAACAGCTGGAAAATATGACTTTACAATCTATTAAATTTTCCCGTTCATTCGCCTTCTTATTACAGTTTACTGTTGGAGGATCGGTTAAAAGAAAAATATAGAACACAACAAGACTATATGAATTTTCAAACTATGTACTTTGAAATTTTTATAACGCTTGAATAACTCATTCGGTTGAATAAATCAAATAAAATATAAAATTAAATCAGCTTCACGCTGTATCCCGCACACAGCAGGGTAGGCAGAGGGAACCTAGTGTTAAGACACTCCCGTTCCCCACTTTTTGCCGACTTCTGGAGGCATTGCGTGTTGAGTGGCAGGACTCAACGCCGCGCTTAACCTCGACACCAGAGCGAAGAAATGGAAATATAAATTTAAGTAAATATTTTATCTCCTCGAGTGGGGATCGAACCCACAACCAGTCGGTTTTACAGTCACACCTCGTGCCGCTGCGCCACGGCTAGGTTGAATAAATCAAATAAAATATATAGGCATTTGTTGATTGTGATATATTAGTGATGTATAAATTATTGTATAAAACTCGATCAGCGGTGTCCCCACAGATTGGGGTGTACATATTTTGGACCCGAAGCCCGTCACCCCGCATATTAGGCTGTCAGGCGACCTTTCAAAAAAAAAGTAAGTCGACAGTTCGGCAGGGAAATGTTTCAAGCTTTGAATATTTTATGACGAAAATCTCATTTCACTCACAAAATTCATTAGAATATTTATTGAATTTGTTCTTAGGACATTTAAATTAAATAACAGTTGCTGTAATGATTTGTGAACTATCAGTACATTTTGATTAAATAAAATCACTGGTAGGTATATGTCGAATGCTTCGCAAAGACACGTTATTATCGCTGAGTAAGGCTATATATTCCAATTACAATTACAGGGCAACGTGCCCCTCGGGCCCCACTACATTGACTAATAAACCCACTACAGTGATGAACTGTTGAAAACTTCTATTAGGAAAAGATTCTCGTCGTCTTATTTGAACAAAATAGTTTCGTAAAGGCATTTGGGAAACATCAGACGAAAGCTTTTAGTATTAAAAGCTAGATACTGTAAATGACACCTCCGAAATAGTTCGCGTAAGCAACGTTGTTCAAATTAACTCCTATCAAATACAAATATCGAGTCTGGATAACTGCTTTAGGGCATCAGCCAAAATTTAATTAAACAGAAGAATCGGCGCTCGGTAGCTAACGGTTACCTCTTAAACGCTGTCGTTTACAATATCCGAGAGTAAAATGCAATTTAAAGAATCTTTAATCTATTTTCTCCGCCGCAACGGTAAATATTTGTAATTAAACGTGTACAGACAACACAATAGATCCCTATTAAGCGAATATCGTCCGTAAGTTTCCCCGGGGCATCGTTCTCCACAAAGTGTACTATTGCTCTCTCGTTTTTAAAATAAACATTCCAGATTCAGTTTACTAAGGTAATAGCAATTGATTTTATAATACTAAAAATTAACAGAAATCATAAATGTTTTTGCAATTTTAATGGAGATTCTAATTAGTTGTAATTTTAATATCTGTTGTCAAAATAAATGGGTTTCAATTAAATCGTGACCACTTAATATAACTTTTTTAATTTGTGTTTTTAACTTGTTATACAAGATAATGATGATTTTGTTTACAAAAAGTTGCCATGAAAAGTTTCTAATTCTGTTTGTTTACTGTAGATATATTCTAGTTATTAAAATTCGATAACTTTTTACTAAAACTGGCCACACAATTTTGGGGACAAAATGGAGCAATACACATACATGCAATTTTTTTATTGCTTTTGACAAAAAACAAAGGTTTTCGGTTCGCTTGATATAGAGATTAATAAAAATATGTCATAGGATAACTACGCAAAATTTCTAGACAAGACAGTGCTTGCTCATTCAAAATATCCTTGAATTCTTAGTGGTATAGTAAATAAAATCTGGTTGGCGCTCCATATTGCAAGTGTTTAGTAGTGGAGGGCTTTATTAAAAAAATATATAAAATGAAAAACAACTCACACCAGACTTATTTATAAGTTATATATATCAGAAAGCTTTAGTTGTATTAGCTGTCGATTTTTATTCTTAAAAGTAATGATGACGAAGCTAAAAGAAAAGTTGATTTTGCGGATGAGAAAATAGAAAAGGCGGCGTCAATTGAATATCTTATCTCAAGACAAGTTGTAACGCCTCTCGGCGATTTCCGATCGTTCTTTTCTATAATAGATCGTAAACTGAAACCATGTGTTGGTGTGTGGTGTGTCTAGTTTTTAGCTTTACGCTTTATCCCGCACATTGTATAGTAGGCAGAGAGAATCTGGGAACCTTGTGTTAAGATAGTCCGTCCCCCACTTTCAGCCGAATAAAGGAGGCGTCAAAATTTTTTATATATTTTCTAAAAAGTATATAAAAATTATAAACTTTGGAAAACAATCTACAATTATTTATTTATGTATTCTTACTTTAAAAATAGACTCACCTATTAAATATGTATGATTAAAGCTTTCTGACTGTAATATCGAAATTAAAATATTGTTATTCAAGTAGGCTTAAAAGCACTAGTAGGCGTAAACAATTTAAATCGACGAATAATATTAAAATATCAATATTGTCATCACTGAAGAAAATAAGTATCAGCTCTAGATATGGCGAAACGTCAATTGATATTATTTTTTTTAAATTATAAATCAGCTTCACGCTGTATCCCGCATACAGTAGGGTAGGCAGAGGGAACCTAATGTTAAGACACTCCGTTCCCCACTTACCGCCGAATTCTGGAGGCATTGCTTGTTGAATGGCGGAACTCCACGCCGCGCTTTGCCTCGACACTAGAACGCAGAAATAAAAATATACATTTAAATAAATATTTTATTTCCCTGAATGGATCGGAATCGAACCCACAACCGTCGCGTTACAGTCACAACCTTGTACCTTGCGCCACGACGGCCTCCAAATTTTTTAAATAGTATTATAACAATGTATTTTTTATTTGTAAGTAACAAAAAGAAAGTGCACACGAAGTTTCTTAACACTAGGTTTCCTCTGCCTGCCCCGCTATATTTTGGGTAGGTACAGCGTGAAAATAAAAAAAAATCAGCCTCTGATCTGTTCTGTAAACAATTGTTCAAGTATCGTACCCTACCCTATGATGGAAACTACAACACGTTCATATTCTATGACAATTAACTTGCTCTTTTTTTACAAGAACGAGTAAAACTCAATTAAATTTAACTCTTACACACTAGAACAATGGATATTTTCCACTAGGGGCGTGACTGACGAGAGAATGAAGTGTCATCGCTGGCCATCGTAAAATTAAGTGCGGTCCGTGACTGTCAGTATTAGCACTAAACCAGATGATTGCTTATTGTTGGTCGCTACAATGCCCAATCAACATTTATTTGCCAATGTGACCCAAGATTTGAGATGTTTAGTATACTCCATCATTCTAAACTTTGAATTATTTAACTGTAATCAATCGGTTTAAACCGTATATTTCGTAGACTACTACATAAAATATGAAAGGTAAGATAAGGTTTGTAGGTACAATTGAGGCCAGTCGTGGCGCAGGAGCACCAGCGGGTACTGTATACACGACAGGAAAGAACCTATAAGTGTTTGATTCTCCATCCAATTCGGAAAGTGGAAAGCGGAGTGTCTTAACACTAGGTTCCCTCTATATGCGAGATACAGTCTGAAACTGGAAAACAATATTTTTTAAAATAATCTTCATAACATGCAAATTAATTAGCGCCATCCTTGACTGTCCACGAATTAAATTAGCTTTCTTAAAGAATTAATTATTTAAAATCCCAAGATAAATTCTGGTCACGGATCTTTCTTAACCAGAGTATTCCATTCATTCTTTATACCTTACCCCCATTCCCCATAAATGGTGCTATTTAAAAGCTCAGACCGCTCCGACGCTGACTTACTTGAATATACTTTGCACGAATGCGCAAATTGATATAGAATACTCGGCTTCAAGGTATCAGCCTCGGGTGCCAAGTCTGACTTTTTGAAAGGTTTTAAAGGTTTTTTTTCTAAATCCACAGAAATCATTAAAAACACCGTTTATATGTCGTTTGAGTTGCTATTTTTGGAACTGCATTAAATGCATTACTTTAGTTTATTTTCTCTGGTAGGAATTGGTATTTGTAACGTATTTATGTGTATTTATTTTTTTTCCTTTTTGCAGGTAATCTATTGAAGATTTTTGCAACTTGATGGGAAGGTCTACACAACAATCAGCGATCAGGTTTTATTTAAAAAAAAATTATAAAGGTCATTTTGATACTAAAAGTTGAGGATCATAAAACATAATATTGCAATCAGTTATAGAAGAACAAAAAATGAAAGGGGAACAAAATGTGTCAACGTAACTCATCTCTTTATTAGCTTTTGAACGATCTCTAATCGAGTAGCATATGGCACCGAAAAATGTTTTATTTGGATTGTTTTTTCAGCGACACGCGTTTGTTCACGCATGTCTGACACATGTTCTGCGTAAACATTATATGTTTTGGGAGTAGGATAGGCCAGTTCGAGGGTTGTCAACAAAACGGAAAGCAGGCACCCCGCTGTGTCACAACGAGTTCTGGTTTTGACAACCCTATTCAAAAGAAATTGTTCACAGTTTGTTACTTGTTAACTGTCTGCGTTATCAGCGCTACCTATATTTGTAACGTTTGAATATTTGATTCGAAACTCGGTTGTTTCTTTACATGAGGCTATTACTACATTTGGATGCTAGATATCAATTTGTATTCACGTCAAGGTGTTTCAGTATCAGCTCGTTTACGCCACGGACTAACACAGAATTGCTTTTATCCATTTCAAAAGAAACGGTTCTTGACTCTTGACTTCTTTTGGCAAGTAACGCGATCTCCTAGGCGCGATACGAAGGTCACAATTTTGGGTCAAGTGGATAGAAAGAGCAATAATTGATGGAACGCTGGCACATTTTGTACACTTAAATAAGGCCAGAAACTCTCTGGAGTAGATTAAGGTCTTGTTGTTGTTATAGTCATTTGTTGTTTTGGTTCGTTAACTTTTATTACTTAAATCTTTCATATTTATATATAACTATCTTACTTATTTCTTTACTTATTTTATAAACTAAGTATAACACATGCGATAAATATAATATTAAAATATTTATAGATTTTCTTATTAAACTCTTTTCAGATTCATTTCACATTTATGTGAATTATCTACAAACGTTCTTTGTTAACTTATCATAATATATCTTATGATAACAAAAAAAGGAGTGGCGAGTGTAACTTAGTGTACAAGTTTATTGCTTTTTATTATTACCAAGAGATATACTAGTGTAAATATATTTATATATATAATAATAAAAAGCGTAGATACATTACACATATCTATAACAAGGAAATAGCCATAATTTATTGTACTTTCTTTCATACAATCAAAAAATAATATAGTCTAAATATTGCACAATCTTAAACACCTAAAAAACATGGATAAGAAAAATATTTACTTTACAAATATAAATGCTTCTAGTACAAATTGAATATATCACTATCATGTGTTTCTCTTGCGCGTTTTATTTGTTCCACAATGTCACTAAGTTAAATAGGTTTAGGTAATAACAATTATTAAATATTAATTGAGGCCGTCGTGGCGCAGCACCGCAGCTACTAAGTATAAGCATAACAGTAGTGGATACTATTTCCGGTCGGCGAAATTAACAAGGTAAAACGCAGTGGCAAATTTCGCCAGAAAGGAAAGAAGGGAACGAATTATCTTAGGACTAGGTTCCCCCTGCCCACCCAGCTACATATAGAACACAGTGCCAAGTTATAGTATAAACTTTAATAGGCTCATAACAACTGAACTGTCAATCAAATGAAATTATTTTGCGAGGATGTCTGTAAGCACCTAAGTTGTTGACGGTCCACCGGAGTGTAGCAAGATATTCTATTAGAGTCCTCTCAAGAAAGTTTCGAAATATCTTAACAACTTTCAAGGATTATTTAGCTAAGGGGCACTTTATAACCCACATCCTAGAATTTTGCTCTATTTTGTAGTGTATGTGAGAATTCACATACACTACAAAATGCCTTTATTTTTACTTGACTTTTTTTCAACTTCACGTTGTAACACGTATAGTAAGCAGGGCAGACAGAAAATCTAATATCAAGTAAAACCATTCTTCACTTTTTGCTCAAATTGCGTAACTCAACGCCGCATATGACATTTCTGTATTAAACAAAATATTTATAGATTCTTTAAGTACATCATAATCGGAATTCCATGGATCCCATATAATATTAATGTTCCAAATGGCTAGTTCCAAGTTTCGCAAGCACGTTGCTCAATATCGAAGTGAGTCATTGCACCAGATCGTATATGTCGTACTGGCGTCGGAAACTTTTCGCTTTTATTGCCTCTGAAGCCTTAGAAGTTGCATTAGCTATGTTAACTTGAGAGTACACTATGTATTGTAGTAGTACGATTTCCCAGACGGAATAATAAAAGATTTTCTATCGAGTTTGGTTTAACAATATTCGTTCAAATAACATATATGCAAGTCGACTTTTCAATATATTTGATAGGGACTTCTAATATTCTTCTAACATTTAGATTTTGTAGTGTAGGTTATAAAACTATCTTAGGTATTTATTAGTTTTCCTATTTCCATCATATATAAAACGAGCTGTGATGTCTTTTAAAAGCAATATTTCGTAAAACTACTTATTTTTGTGTCAGGTACGAAATTTTACGGCAAATGACTGAATACAATATTATGCTATAAAAAAAGGTTGAAGGGTGGCCCCTTGCCCTTGAATGTGCACGGCGCCAGCGACCACCTGCTGCTTAACGCATACAGATGAACAGCGCGTTTCGGCTCGGCGAGCATCATTCCAAATTGTATGGAATTTTTAAAAGTTTCAAAGATAAATAATAGTAAATACTATTTGTTGTACACCTAACGGGATATTCCGTACGAGGTAGCCAGGGAGAGCCAGGAAGCAGGTCTAACGCTTCGGTCTCTCCATACCTCTTGTGCATCGTCAACCTCTTCACACATGCCTTCCAGGGGGTCCTCGTGCTTTTTATTTCCAGTATCTTGCATACTGTGTTTTAAGAGGTCAACCGAATGTAAGGAGCAATATAAACAAATTCACTAAATTAATTAAATGTACAAAAGGTGACCTTATCGCTTAAGTAACTATCTAAGTCAGGCAACAACTATAAGATATAAGGAATAAAGCGAATATGTGTGTGGGGTATAATATTAGATATTTATTTATAAAATAGTTAAAAATAATAGTTACTATAAATATGAAAGTTTCAACAAAATTCACACGTTGTAGTATATTTAAACACAAAACACAATTCTCTGTTAATATTACTGAAACGTGTAGGATAAATGATTCTATAGTTTAAATAGCATTTCAAAACACTAGTAAAATTTACTTCAAAATAAAGAATTTCATAATTCAGAGCGTAAATTGTCCAAGTAATCCTATACTACTATACCCCTAAGTGACGGATGGAGACAATTTGTTCATTGATAATACGTATAGCAAGTTGAGCACAGCCGACACGCGATCCCATAAAGAAAGCATAAAAAGTGATGTGGTAAAATTGTGGGAAGGTTTTACCATTGCACCCATCTGCTGGTCGTTTATTATTATGAAAAATACTTTTTACTTCGTTATAATTTTATTTTTTAGAAGTAAATTAAAATTAAATCAAATAAGCTTCACGCTATACGCGCACGGCAGGGTAGGCAGAGGGTAGGTAGTGTTAAGACACTCCGTTCCCCACTTTCCGCCGAATTCTGGAGGCATTGCGTGCTGAGTGGCTGAACTCATCGCCGTGCTTTGCCTCGACACCAGAGCGAAGAAATGCAATATAAATGTAAATAAATACTTCACTTCCTCGAGTGGGGATCGAACCCACAACCAGTCGATTTTACAGTCACACCTCTGCATCTGCGCTACGACCGTACCTTTCCTTTCTTTTTAGAAGTAAACTTGATATATTACTTAGGTTAAGTAAGATTTATATAAATTCTTAGTTAGCATAAATAATTTTTGCGTTTTCGTTCTTGATTTCTGATTTTCTTTCAGATTTCATACGATTCTGCTGATTTTGGACAAGAATTATGTTATTTTTTGTCTTCGTTTTATAGCCCATCTATATTTTGTTGCATATTTGAAAGTATCATACACGTACAACAACAAGTAGTTAATTGAAGCAATCCCAATAGTTCCCGAGTAATTGGATGAAATAGGACAAAGTTACATGGCAGTTTTTAAGCACACAATCTGAACAACTTTCTAAGTGACTGTCGAAGTTTAGTTCCGTAATCTCTATTGTTAATTTCTAACTGGGTCGCTATGGCAAGATATAGGAAATGAAGGTACTGAGGTATTGATTTAAGACTTTATTAGAAACGTTTTAATAATTATTATTATTATTAATATGAAGAATTTCGATGTTCACGTTGCATTATTGTTTAAGAATCAAATGTGATTTCGAATATTTAAATCTAAGTTAGAAGAAGCATTGTTTTCTAGAATAAAGGAACTTTAATACACATTACAATATTAAAATAAAGTAAATAATATGTGAATAAAATAGAAATGAGGCCGTCGTGGTGCAGGGGCACAAAGTGTGACTGTAAAATCGACTGGTTGTGGGTTCGATCCCCACTCGAGGAAATGAAATATTTATTTACATGTATAATTTCATTTCTTCGCTCTGGTGTCGAGGCAAAGTGCGGCGTTGAGTTATGCCACTCAACACTCAATGCCTCCAGAACTCTGCGGAAAATGGGGAACGGAGTGTCTTCATACTAGGTTCCCTCTGCCTACCCTGTTATGTGGGATACACCGTGAAGCTGATTTTTTTTTGATTTTAGAAAAAAAATGATTTTTTTTCAACTATACATATTCACAATCACAATTTTTTTCCAATACTTATACTCTATTTCGAACATGATGTATTTACTTTAAGATAACAGTAGGTATCTTTATCTCTCTTCAAATTATAATAAAACGTTCGCGGATACTGTATCATTCTAGATTGCTCAGTTTGAATGAGTCATACATACAGTAAAGTACGTAACGGTAGCTCAAAATTATCACTCGTTGCCACGATTGCCCGCTGACACCATTTGATAAAAACTAATATCGATTTGGTGCCTTATCATTTTCTATATCACATACACCCATTGTATCGTTAACTAATGTAACATGTAGGTATTACTAATAAATGCAATTTTTTTTTAGTTATTTTTTTTCATACATTTTTTAGTAATGGCAACATTTTTGTAGGTACTCTTACTGCTACTGTCACCGGATATGTCACAGTTTTTTTAAATTCAACTTTAAAATTTGCTCTGTACAATGGATTTTAATTGCTTTTTTCATAAGAGGCCAATCGTGCTGCCGGTTGCGGGTTCTATTCCCATTCGGGGAAATTAAAACATTTATTAAAAATTCTTGAAACATATTTTAATCTTATTAGCTAATAGAAGAAATACACATCAATACTATTTTAGTTCAAAATGCTTCAATAAATTTAATTTATTTCGCCTTTGACAGTTTACACAAGAACTTTGTCCAATTAAATTAGTAACCCTATTCTAGAACCGTTAGGGAACATAATTATTAAAATGTTTCTATAAATAATAACAGCAAGATCGTCGGTAACGAGTACCGGTAAGTTATTCCCAGCAACTAAAACCTGTTCCACCCGGAAAGTAGAACGTTGCCCCCATTCCTGTTGAATAGTAACTTGGTAAGTACGTTTTGATTTCTTGAGGCGTTTGAATTATAACCTTTCTGTTTGTTAAGTAAAAGGAGTTTTAAGTTGTTTATACTATTTGTATACGTTTTGGTTGTTTATTATCAAAAGGCGCAGAGGCACTATGTGTGGCTGTAAACATTACGGTTATGGGTTCAATTTACACTCGGATAAATTAATTATTTTATTTTCCAGTTAAAGATTGTCAACGGAGTGTTTTAACACTAACTTCTCCCTTCTCGTTTAACCGCTATTTATATACGGGACGGAGCGGGAACCTAACAAAATAACATTCATACGGCACATTTAATGTATAAGCAATTAAAAAGGTAAACAAGTTAAGTTTCGCTATTACCATACAAAATTGTTCAATAAACAATATTGACTATTGACGTTGATCATCCATAACTACTAAGCATTAAAGGCTATTATGACGATCACAAATTACAATACTATGTGAAAAATTTCCTGATGTGTTTAAATATAGTACATATAAAGTTTTTAAGAAACGAAAGAGGCCGTCGTGGTGTAGTGGCACGTGTATATGCTTGTAAACGCGACGGTAGTGGATTCCATTCCCATTCAGAATGAATTATTATTTATTAATATTTCCATTTCTTTGCTCTAGTAACAAGGCGAAAGCTCTTAGCTACGCCAATCAACACGCGATGCTTTAAAAATTCAACGGAATGTGGGGAACATAGAGTTGTAATAGCAGACTCCCACTGCCTACCCTGCTATATGCGGGATACAGCGGGAAGCTGAAAAAAAAACAAAACTTTTTCAATTTTGTGACGTTACATAGAGTAGCTGGACAAGTCATTTGCAATATTTTTTCATTGTGTGAACAAATAGCTTTGTTCATTCAGGTTGCATATACATACATACATACATATAATATGCTTTGACATGCTATATATCACAAACCCGCCGTTTCACTCGTTAGTACCTAAATTCTCGTTTCGTATTTACTATACATTTGTTACTGGACTGGTTTTTACAACAAACTGGTTTTAATTCATGACGATGGAAAATGTTAGTCATTATACTGACGTTGTACTGACTTTCACATGCGTTTATTATTTTATGTGTCATTTGCGAATGTCACACGATCTAAAGTGTCAAGTTTGTTGCTGTTAGTTTCTTAGAAATGTTAAGATTACTAAATAAGTATGTTAAGATTTCCTTTTATTTTTGGTGCATTTAGTTTAAGCTTTTTCTTTTATTTAAAGCTAGGAGTGTATCAAGATTTTGAGGCTGTTTTCCTTTTTTGTTAGAGCACAGGCCAGTCGTGGCGCAGCGGCACGAAGTGTGACTGTAAAACCGACTGGTTGTGTGTTCGATCCCCACTCGAGGAGATCAAATATTTACTTCAATTTATATTTCCATTTCTTCGCTCTGGTGTCGAGGTTAAGCGCGGCGTTGAGTTCTGCCACTCATCACGCAACGCCTCCAGAATTCGGCAGAAAGTGGGGAACGGAGTGTCTTAATACTAGGTTCTCTCTGCCTACCCTGCTATGTGCGGGATACAGCGTGTAGCTGATTTTTGATTTTATTTTCTGTAGTGCTCTAAATATTTTTTAATGCCAACAAAAAAAAGTGATGACATCAATTCTATTTTTAAAATATACATCATGTTGTATTGAAAACTTAAATTCTACGTAAACGATATGAAATTTATCAAGTTGCAATAAGAAATAAAAACTATATTTTCGAAAAAAACTCATAATACTGTAATATAAAATTTTAAAAAGTATGACCTGCCAATATAACAAATGCTAGCAAATGACTCCGCTTTCTACCGTCCTTCCTGCTTCCGTTATTATGCTCGTATTTTGAACGGCAAAGCTTGACTCAGATTTTGGCCTTATAGATACTAGATAAAGTTAAAAAAAACATATAATAATTGTGTAATAATATTTTATTTATTGCTTGTTATAACTTTTTATAATATTTATTATTATTGAGGTCATCTTGGTCCAGGGTCATAAGTGAATTGGGTTCCACAACTCCGTGTTGAGGTGTAAATGCCTCGAATTCGGCGGAAAATGGGAATTGAAGTGTCTTATTACCTTCCCAGGGTTCCCAGGTACCCTCTGGCACTGCTCCTTCTTGCTATGTACGGGATACAATATGAAGCTAAAAAAAACACTGGTCATCGTGACACTGGGGACAGCGTCTGACTGTAAACACAATGGTTTCGACCGCACTCTAAAGGAAGATTATATTTAAATTATTAAATATAACCATCCAGTCGACTAATTTACGGCATTGAGTTCTGTCACTCTATACGCAGTAACTTGAAATTGGATAGAAAATTATAAACAGAGTGTCTCAATACTAGGTTCTCTCTACCTTCCTTGCTTTGGGAGAAAAAGACTGAAGATGCTCTTCATCATCTCAGCCGTCCTTACAATTTCTTTAAGTATCTGTCATTAATTTTTAAGATACTACCACTTATTAAATAAGAGCCTGTATTATTATGCTTAAAAAAAATATTTTAAACCGTCCCAATAAAAAAACGCCTGTAACAGGAAGTACACACGCATGTCACTTTTCCCATTTAATATACCAATTTTACGCCTCCTGCCCATATTTGGCTACTGCGTAAGTATCACTAAAAAGTCGGGTCGTCACATAAGCTACATTTATTGATTATGTTTACGGCTAGTAAACATCTTTACTATGGGTATGGTAAGCTGAATATGAGTGCGTGTTTCCGTTGTGCTTGACTTGAGTCATTCTTTTCATTGTTTGTATTATTGTGAATGTTATCTTAACACCATTTTTCCGTTTGTGATTGTGTTTCTTAAGCAAATAATTGATTCCCACGTTGTTTCTTGAATTAGATGTGAAATAAGCTGGTGTTTTCGTTTTGATGAAATATTATTTGATTTTAGTATTTTCAGTCGATTTCCTCCTTTTCTTACAGAAGTCGGTTAAAAAAATGGGCGCCTTTCTCGAAATCTTTGGCTATCCTTACCTATCTAGATATCTTTATTTACGTATTCCGGCACATAGCAGGATAGGCACAGGGAACCCGGGATCTTAGTGTTACGATACTCCTTTCCTATTAAGACTGCCGTTCTTCACTTTCTGTCGAATTCTGGAGGTAAATGCGCATTGAGAGGCGGCCGCGCTTTGCTTCGTTACCAGAGCCAGAAAATTAAAATATCAAATATTTTATTTCCTCGAGTGGGAAACGAACCCATAACCTGTCGCATTTACAATTGCACGCTTGAGCCTTTGCGCTGCGATTGGCACCTTTACTCACGTAATCAAATCAGCTTCACGCTGTGTCCGCAGAGTAGACAGAGAAAACCTAATGTTAAGACACTCCGTTCCCCACTTTCTGCCGAATTCTGGAGGCATTCCGTGTTGAGTGGCAGAACTCAACGCCGCGCTTGTCCTCGACACCAGAGCAAAGAAATGAAAATATAAATTTAAGTAAGTATTCTCACGTATATTCTTAGTATTTCGCTATTGCTCATCCGAATTGTAACGGTGCCTTATTACTTTGCCTGAATCATCTTTCTGTTTGCCAAAGGCTAAAATTGAAAACAATAGTTCAAAGTGAACGGTTTACACGTAAATGAACAGGTAAAGAAACCTTGTGCTGATTATTGTTTTATTGTTTAGTTGCGTTGGTAATTAAAAAGTCTATATATACAGGTTTCTCATATTTTTATTAAAATTATATATAATAAATAAATAAATAAAAGTAATTTTACCTGTTTCTATGGATTAAAATATCTGTTTTAGCTTCTTGTATGGAAAATAAATCATTCCCCCTAAATGGGAACATAACCCGTTATTTTCGCTTATCTAATTAGCCGGTGTGCCAAAAATTAAATAGTACATGTAAAAATACTTTAATAAATATCAATTTATATAACTTATTCTGTAATATCGACGTGTCGTACAAGCCAATGGAACTGACACGTATTCCGTACGACGATAAAACTGAGGCGGGCTTATCTTCAGTTTTTATGGTGCAATGCGTCGTGCGACCACGTCAGCGTGGGGTGCGCTGTGAATAACGCTAACACTATGAACTTTCATATCATGGCGTCTTAAATAAAATAATAATAATAATAATAAATCAGCTTCACCCTGTATCCCGCACGCAGCAGGATAGGCAGAGGGAACTCAGTTTAAGACACTCCGTTCCATATTTTCCACGAAATTCTGGAAGCATTGTGTGTTGATTGGCGAAACTCAACGTCGCGCTTTACGGAAGCGATGAAATGTAAATATAAATTTATAAAAAAAATCAGCTTCACGCTGTATCCCGCACACAGCAGGGTAGGCAGAGGGAACTTACTGTTAAGACACTCCTTTCCCCACTTTCTGCCGAATTCTGGAGGCATTGCGTGTTGAGGGGCAGAACTCAACGCCGCGCTTAACCTCGACACCAGAGCGAAGAAATGGAAATATAAATTTAAGTAAATATTTCATATAAATTTATAATAAATAAATATTTCATTTTCTTCAGTAGGCATCGAACCCACAACCAGTCGCATGTAATTATAATTTTGAATAAAATAATTTGACTTTAGCAATATCAGCATCTTAAACTATTTCACATTTTTCCTCTAACAATACATATAAAGCAATCTATCGAATAGCTGGTTGTAATAGTGTAACGAACAATTTTTTGTTCTCGATCAAAATAATGGTGTCCCAAAACGCTGTTTCTCTTTCAAAACGAAGATGGATGACGTGTTTTATTCAGTTAAGGTAGTTTGGATGAGTGCAAACATGGAGTTTTTTGTGTTGATTGCTATCTTGTTTTTTCAAATAAAACTAGATATACATAGCTTTCAGTTTCACGCTGTATCCTGTATATAACGGGGCAGAAACCTATTGTTATAACGCTCCATTCTCCACTTTCCACCAAATTTTGGAGGTATTGCGTACTGAGTTGCGCAACTCTACGCCGCACTTTGCCTCGACGCCAAGCAAAGAAATGTTTTTTTTTTTATATTAATTATTTCATTTCTTCGAGAAGGAATCGAATCCACAAATGTTGAGTTTGTAGTCACACGCTTGTGTTTAATAACCTTACATAAAATTTTATATTATTTGAGCGAAAAGTGGGGAACGAAGGGTCTTGACATTAGGTTCCCTATGCCTACCTACCCTGCTATATACGGGATACAGCGAACAAAACATTTCCCGTTGAAAATGTAAGAAATAAAAATAATACTAATAATAAGAGTCTCTTGTGAATCATTTCCTAGACAAAACAAAGGCTCCATTGTCAGTTACCGATACCAAGCCAATGAGGCGTAGCGGTAACGGGGTTCACATTTGCGTTCTATTAGATAGCGCGGCGGCACACCAATATTTGCTATGTATTGGTGATAAGGTAATGGAAGTTAGTGAATGTGGATGGGGAACCTTACCTTCCCCGAAAGTTACTAAAGAAAAATATTGCACCGGCTATAATGAATAATTATCACATGTTAAAATACTCCATTTAAATTTAGGCTATTGTGACGCAGTGGGGGCGTCCGACTGTAAATGTAGGTTGAATTCTCACTCTGGGAACTTTATATTTTTTATTTCTCGTTGTGATATTGAGTTCTGTTATGTGTTTTGATAATAGGTTCCTTCCTGCGTACATGCTGAATGTAATGTAAACAACGAATTTTTTAATATTTATTTTTCTAATTTTACGCTTGTCCTAATTGGGAATCAAATTTATTTGATTCTGTATCAAAATATACAAAAAAATGGTATACAATTTTATAAAGTTATTCCACGTATAAAAATAAGTCACGACTGCGTTTCACAAATTATTTTTAATATTATATTTTACAGTCATATACGTATATTGTAAATATTTTAAAAGACTTTCAACTTAATTATTTCTCACCTCAGCTTAAAATAAACCTACATACATATACATCAACGAAATAAAGATGTCACGCCAGCATTTAAAATAACGAAGGTTGGTACTGTGGCGATGTTACTGTCATTTAAGGAAATTAAATAAACCATCCCTGGCTTGCAAAATATAATTATACAATGGCATTTCTGTGGAAGGTTTAACAAAATATATAGGATGTATATTTGTATATTTATTTATATTATATTATTATCGGTAGACCACTAAAATGACTAACGTCAGGTTTTACAATTATTTATTTATTTAAACCAGTCGTGGCGCAATAGTATAAAGTGTAACTGTAAACGTGACAGGTTGTGGGTTCGATTCCCACTCGACGAAATGAAATATTTAATATTTTCATTTCTAAACGCTGATGAGTTGAGTTCCATTTCTCAACACGCAATGCCTTCAGAACTCTGTGGAAAGTGGGGAGCGGAGTGTCTTAACACTAGACCCCCTCTCCGTACCCTGCTACTTGCGGGATACAACGTGAGGCTGAAAAAAAAAGGAACCAAAGTTAAGTAAGAATATTTAGAATAATAAAAAAGTATTAAAACTTATTTTATTAAGCTCGAGAAGTTCAAACCAGTTGAAAACAATACGTTTTATTTTTATTAGTCCTTCGTTTTTGTGTAAGTTTGTTGAAGGGAGCCCTTTGGGTTCTTTAAGAGAACAATAGAGTTCATTGTAAGATTTGCGTTTACTTCCACTTTAACTGCTGAAACTTTTTGTGATTTGTGATTGAAAATCAAAAGTCCAACTATATATTAAGTATATTTATATTTTATTACTCAATGGTATAGAAGACATTTTTATAAATAATAATATATTTGATTTTTTATATTTTTCTGCTTCATTGTTGAAGAGCGCGGCGTTAAGTTCCGCCACTCTAAACACAATGACAACAAAATTTGGTAAAAAGCGTGTCTTAACATGAACTGGGTAGAACTGGGTAGGCAGAGGGAACTTACCCTCTGCCTACCCAGTTCTCTGCAGGATACATCGTGAAGTTAAAAAAATAGATGTTTTTATGCATTTATTATGTAAGTTTCTGGACCCATCAATCTCTATAAGTGACTAACTGTACTAAGTAACTAGTCCAGCTTATAAATTATAGGTGTACTAATAATTTTGTAAAAATATATATATGTTTTTTTATTTAGCACGAATTAAAAATTAAAGACTCATTTGAAACTTTACTGGAGTTTACCACATTCAACGACTTCGTACAAGATGAGCCCTTTATGAAGTTCTTAACTGCTATTAAGATATTGCAAGCTGACCTAATTTAGTATAACACACGTCATAAAATATCTTAAAAACAATAAATTCAGAAAAAAATGTCATAATATAATAAACTAAAACATTTTTTACTGCCTTGACCCGAATAGTAAAATGTGTGCGCAAAAAATTCTGGGCGCGCCTCCATTAAATTGGGCGAGAAATCTATACCTGAAAACGAGACTATACTTACCTAAAAATGGGAGTGAACCAAGTTATTATATAATATAACTACAACTAGAGTAGTATAGAGGCCAGTCGCGGCGCAGGGGCACAAAGTGTGACTGTAAAACCGACTGGTTGTGGGTTCGATTCCTACTCAACGAGATGAAATATTTAAATTTATATTTCCATTTCTTCGCTCTGGTGTCGAGGACAAGCGCGGCGTTGAGTTGTGCCACTCACCACGCAATGCCGAACGGTGTGTCTTAACACTACTCGTAGGTTCCCTCTGCCTACCCTGCAGTGTGCGGGATACAGCGTGACGCTGAGAAAAAAAAAACTAGAGTAATGCCTTTATTTGAATTAAAACTGTTATCATTTGTCAACGTGGCGCAGTGGCAGAAGCGTGTGACTGTAAACACGACGGTTGTGGGCTCGATTCCACAATGCTTTGAAATTTAAAGCATAAAGTGGGAAACGGAGTGTCTCAACACTAGGTTCCGTCTGTCCATCCTGCTGTATACAGCGTAAACCTGAAAAAAAAACCATTAGCTTTACATTTTTATTGTATGGTTGAATATAATAAGTGCCTATTCTACATTATTGTATACAGAATCTTGGTAGTGAAAACCAATAATTCTTTCTTGTTCATTTTGTTTATTATAATAAGTTGTACTTGGCAACTATTTGTTTGGCCAGGCGTGGTGCAAGGGTACAAGCGTGTGACTAAACGCGACGGTTGTGGGTTCGATTCCCACTCGAGGGAATGAAATATTGAATATTTTTTCATTTTTCTCACTGGTGTCTAGGCAAACCGCAGCGTCGAGTTCCGCAACAATATCTCCAGAATTCGGCTTAAAATGGCAAACGGAGTGTTAACGCTAGTATCACTCTATCTACGCTGCTGTGAGCGGGATACAGCGTGAAGCTACAAAAAAAAAACAATTTATTATGACATTATATAAAATAGAAGTTTAATTTGAAATAAAACCTACCGTATCTATAAATTGCATCCAAGCAAAAACATTTAAATGAACCAGCGTGATCTAATCAAAGCTGCATTCGCTCGATCTTTGCACAATCTCAGTCACGGCCACCACTCAACTAGTTTAGCCAGTCTTTTGTACGTAGACCATATTATGTTGCATTAATCTTTAACTTTTAAAGGCTTGGCTTAGCTTAGCTTAGGCTTATTTAATCTGTATCTAATAATGTTATATGAGGCCAGTCGTGGCGCAGGAGTACAAAATGTGACTATAAAATCGACTGGTTGTGGGTTCGATCCCCACTCGAGGAAGTGAAATATTTATTTTAATTTATATTATCATTTCTTCGATCTGGTGTCGACTTAAAGTGTGATGTTAAGTTATGCGACTCAACACGCAATGCCTCCGAAATTCGGCGGAAGTCGGGAAACAGAGTGTCTTCACACTAAGTTGCCAGCCTACCCTGCTGTTGCGTGTGTGCGGGATACAGCGTGAAGCTGATTTTTCTACATTCTACATTCCATTTTTAAACTCTCCTATTCTCCAAGCTATGTATAACAATTTACGGTATAAATAAATTGTCTATGCCTTACACGTGCGAGGTCATAAGTTATGATAAATCGCTTTTGCTCCCCAAAAAATTCCTATTCCAAGTTCAACATGAAACTCGACGTTTTATTATATTATATGTAGTTACATAAAATATTTCATATTTCGGCATTACCTCTTAAATCGGACCGCTAATGGCATTTTAATTAAGCTGCTGAAATGTATTTTAGTATGGCTTGAGTTGTTTTTTTTTGCAGCTTCATGTTTTGTCCCGCATGCAGCAGGGTAGGCTTGGGAGCCTAGTGTTAAGACACTTCGCTTCCTACTTTCAGTTGAATTCTGGGCTGGCCTTGCGTTTTGAGTGGTGACTCAACGCCGCGTTTTACCTTAACACCAAAGCGAAACAATGAAAATATTAAATATTCCATTTCCTCAAGTGGTAATCGAACCAACAACCAGTCGCGTTTGCAGTCACATGCTTGTGCCTCTGCGCCACGATTGGCTTTATCTTGCCGTATGTTTGTAGGCTAATATAGATATGTAAAAATATTTTTAAAAGTCGAAGTAATTCCTTTGAAAGCACAATAACCTTATTAAAAATTGTGTGAAATTACAAAACGAAACACGAGTCTTGAACTTCGCTACGTAGCGGTTTTATGATGGAAGGCTGTGAACATCCTCCTGCCTCCATGTTCTAAAATTATCGACCACTTATTACAGGCGGTAACTCAATCGCTTGCGGGCACGATACCTCAGATAGCCTGTCTAGCTTAAGATGTAGGTACTCACAAGGTGCTGGAAGAGTCCACCTAATAACGTTATGTAATTTTGTAACTGCACTGGTTGAGTTAATACAGTTATCTATTGAATTATAGTCACTAACTTATCGGAATTGAACGTTCCTGAGATACCTTCATCTATACTTACATACATACATATTATAAAATTGTAACCTATTGCGTACGCTGTCTGTACATTATGATATATGAGAAAATCTATTATTGAGAATCTATGTAATGTAATGAAACTATTATTTTAATTTTTATCCGTTTCTCTGTTTGTCGATTTGTCTGTGCGTTTGTGCGTGTTAATCTCAAAAAGAGCTTTACCAATATTAATGCGGTTTTCACTATTGTATTTTAATAAACTTTCTGCAACATTTTGTGTTTATTTTGTTAAAATTGTTTCACAAATAAAAAAAAATACCTCAAAATTAGTATTAAAATGATAATGTTATTAAAACACAAAATTCTCTCGGATTAGTAAATAAATAATTATGTAGTTCAAGCGGGCGAAGCCGCGAGCGGGTCGCTAGTTAAAATAAAAATGCTTATACAGCTTTATATACCCATTTTTATTTCGAATTTCGCCAACACAAACATCCTGTACGATTCATATTAAATTTTTCTGTGGAATTTAACGCTAGTTTTCTACCCTCTTGCATTCTTAAAGGTAGCTTGAACTAAATCAGCCGCAAATATTGACTAGCACATTTGAATAGCTCCGTAGTTCCTACTTAAGCGACTTCATTGAGAGTTCGCCGGCTTTAAAGCTTGTGGTGTGGTGTATATAATATTCTCTTTGTACTTACATACTTTGCCGCTCAGAAAATTTTAATCCCACTATTCCATTACGTAGTACTGCGTCAAAATGCATATTTAATAATATTTAGATATTATATTGTTAAATATTAAAATATTATTCATATATTTAAGTTTTGGAGTTAAATATATATTGTAGAGTGCCGTTACTCAGCACGCAATGTTTTCAGTTTTCATTAGGCGGAAGATGGGAAATAGACGTGTTTTAACAGTAGGTTCCCAGGTTCCCTTCGCCTATCCTGCTATATGCGGGATTCAGCCTAAAATAATAAACAAGAGTTAAAAATAAAAGCCAATCGCGCTGTGAATAAAACAAAACATAATTAAGACACATTGAACAAATTTGAAGACCGCTTTTTATCGGGCTCCGAAATTGTATTATCTAATACATTTGATCGAATTGCGTGTTTCAGTGGAAGCAATTTGTTTTGATTATAGCTCGAAGGAGGAGAAAACAAGCTATAAATTAACAGCAAAGTCTTAATTAGCTTCCCTCGGATTCCCAATACCATTAGCTGTCCGCGATGACAGCCCACCGTACAGCGTACCAAATTGATGGTATATTTGCAAAGGCGTTGCCGATACAAATGGTTTACTGAAAATGACGTGATTCCAAAAATATTTCCTGAATATTTCATTTCGTAGTACATTAGCTTTGTGTTCTTTTTTCATTTGCTTTTAGTTTTAACCCCTTTTTTTCATAGTAAAAATATGATTTCGAAAGTCACTTACGTGATTAAAATACTGTATAGTTATTCAATTGTTTCTACGTGAAACGTGTTGAAAGCTTATTTTATTCTATGAAGTGATCTGTATATTTTTTGTGAGTGTTTGTATATATTTTTTTTTCACGCTTTATCCCGCATGTAGCAGAGTAGGCAGAGGGAGCCTTGTATTTAGATACTCCGGCTTCCAATTCCCGTCGAATTCTGAAGGCATTGCGAGTTGCGACCGGAACTCAACGCGCGCTTTGCCTCGTCACCAGAACGATGTATGTAGCGATATTAAATATTTCATTTCCTCGAGTGGAAATCGAACCCACAACCAGTCGTTTACAGTCACTTGCTTCACGTGCCCCTGTGTTTGCATAATGATCATGAAATAACAATTGTTCTTATAAATATATATAATACATCATTTTGGTAAAACAAAACAATGTTTGAAATATTAATTTGAAACAGCAGAGAACAAAGATAAAAGGTATCACAATTTTGTCTGTTCGTATAACAAAAGATAGAGATTTTAATTTAATATACAGATTGTTTAACCTTCTAGAGATAATTTGAAAATGTTTATCATTTCTATCTTGGGGTTGAAATAAAGCGACCCTAGAAGGAGCTCTTATTGCGTGAAACAGTCCTTAAACACGCAAGATTTTATTAAGTGTTACCTTAATTGTACTTTTGTACTCGAATTTGGGTATTGTGAGATTATAAACGTAGCTGTAAATTTGAAGTCGCGATAAGCAAAGGGAATTGTAAATTGAATTATAAAACTTTGAAGGGGTAGAAATTATTGGTGATATTTTTTTATCGGCTTCACGCTGTATCCAGCACACAGCAGGGTAGGCAGAGGGAACCTAGTGTTAAGACACTCAGTTCCCCAATTTCACCCGAATTCGAGTGGCATTGCTCGTTGCTTGGCAGAAATCAACGCCGCGCTACGCCTGGAAAACGCCTGAAATTTATATTTCCTTATCTTCGCTTCGAAGATAAGGAAATATAAATTTAAGTAAATATTTCATCTCCTCGAGTGGGGATCGAACTCACAACCAGTCGGTTTTACAGTCACACTTTGTGCCTCGCGCTACTGGCCTCGCTTTTAATTTTGTTTTGATATAACCAAAGTAAGTAAAAAAAAAACAACACAAATTTTCGCGATATTTATATAGCCCAAATCAACATATTTTTCTTAGTAACTCTTCATAGATCGAACATCTGTTATCGAAGCGAGACTGAAGGGGATCAAGAAGAAGTTTTGATGTAACTACTAAGGAATAAAGTGAGCTATTTGTCTTTATAAAGACTTGATGCGGAATGACCTGGCTACTCGGAATTGTTGCGAACTATCGCAATTCAAAGGCAGAATGCTGATTTAAGTTTGGAAATAAATACATTGTGTGCCTTGTATTTTGATAGTAACGTATATTTCTGACAATATTTGCAAAAGTTTATTTATAAGTTAAAATTGAGAAAAATAACTCGGTATCACTAAATTTGTGGAATTTTTAGATTGTAATATTTATAAATAAGATCGAAGTTAATAAATAAAAGTGTAAACAGCACTGGTCCCATTTTAGGTGATACGGGCGAAGTAGTGTCTAGCCTAAAGGCAATTATTTAGTTTTTTTCCAGCATCACTCTATATCCTGCATGTATCAGAGTTAACCTATTGTTAAGTCACTCCGCCTTCGATTTTCGCTTTGAATATTACGTGTTGAGTTGCGGAACTCTAAACCGCTTTGCTGCGACACCAGAGCGAAATAATAAAAATGTTAAATATAGCATTTTTGGGAGAGAGAATCGAACCCACAACCTGTTTCGTTAACATACGCCTGTGCCTGTGTGTTTCTATAATAAATATATAACAATATTAATCACCGACGTCAAATTAAAATATTTTAAAAATTACAAGCAAAATTGCATATGTTTTTACGCCTCGATGAAATGCACCCGAGTACAATGCAGATATGGTACAGTGGAATAGGTAATGTAGGTCAATGAGACTTAACTCACTTATTAAATCATAGTATTCTGTTTTTTTTTTTAAATTTAGATTGACTATATTTTGTGTATGACTGTATGTGAAACATTTCTATATTAAAAATATATATATATGTATGAATGTATCTAATTTTAATTATTAGAAACATTGTCCGTGTTTTTCGTTTCAGTTTCATGCTGTTTCCTGCACACGACGATGTAGGTAACAGGAACATAGTGTTAAAACACTCCGTTCCCCCGATTCCAGCGAATTCTGGAATCAGAATTTAATTAAAAAACAGTGGGTTAGATATTTTTTTGTCTAACGCACCGTTCTTGGATTCTTACAAATTGCAAATACAAATTATATTGCATTGTAATAGGAATTTTGAGGCTGGTGGTGGGGAGGCAAAGCGGGACGTTGAGTTAGCAAAGAATTCGGGGGAAAATGACGAACGGAGTGCCTTAACACTAAGTTTCCTCTGTCTATCCTGCTGTGTCCAGGATACAGCATGAAGCTAAAAAAATGGAATATCTTCGTTAGTATTCATTGCAGTAGGTTCCGAAACTCAAAAATAATTAGAACATCCTAGTAATAATTCACTTCTAATGATTAAAATAAAATAATTCACATAATATAACAAATTTACCTCCACAAATAACGTTTTAAGGGCTGAGTAACGGTTCTTATATTAATTGAAAACGTTCCGAGCTCGTGAATCAAGAACAGGGTCGAAAGTCGACTACGATATAACTGTGTTTAACGGGAAGCGTACGAAGCGTACTATACTGTGTTTTAGCGATGTTATTTAATTATTGTGACAATATCATGTTTCATGTATTTTATACTCTTACCTGGGTTTATATTTATAAAAGAAGTTTAATTTCAGTTTAGTAGATTTTTTTATTTTTAAATTTGCCTAAGAGAATATCGTTGTTGTTGTTGTTTTTTATCTATGGCGTTTCGAGCGTACTAGTTCAGCAATAGCACTTAAAAATAATATGTATTTTAGTTATTATAATGTCTAAAATTATATGTTATTTAAAAATATGAATGAATACGGCGTTGAGTTCCACCAACATGAGATGCAATGTCTCCGTTTCGGAAGGAAAATGGAGAATGGAGTGTCTTGTTATTATGTTTACTCTATACGACCTGTATTATGACTTAATCGTTATCCAAGTAAACTTCAGAATACTATCCAAGAACAGACAAAAGAATTAATAACTAAGAACAAAGTATTATAATAAAAAGAAAGATGATAATTTATTACAGAAATTGTTTTATTTCAATCATGTGAATTAAAATTAATAATAGGTGAGTTTCTACATCATTTCTTTTACACATAAAAATTAAATATACGTCATTTTACCCAAAGTAGAAAATTGTCGACGATTTTTTTCTACATTCACTTAAATAATGTTGTCTTTTTTTGCTTCGGTATTTTTTGTCGATTTTCTCTCTCTCTCGAGGAGCGCGATATCAACACAAGAGGTTAAAAGCTCTTACTTTTTTTTCTCTATCGGTATTTTTATATTTTTCCATTCCACCAGGTTCTTAACTGCTTAAGCGAGGTCAAGGGTCGGCACAAAAGTTTATATTCGTTATGGTTCCCACAAATCTAAAATTGTTTATGGTGAAGCATAAATTTATTTTTACATTTTTGTGTTGTGGTTCTAATTGTTTACTTCTTTTTTTGTTGACGTTGATTTTCATATGCATATATATGTAGTGGTTTTATGTTGATTGCAATTAATGTTGGCTGATCTGATAAAATGCTTTGAGTAAATGTATATGTTATTAATACATTTTTTTTCAGCTTCACGCTGTATGCCGTATATAGCTGGGTAGGTAAAGGGAACCTAGTGTTAAGTCTCCATCCTCAACTTTCCGCCGATTTTTTGAGACATTGCGTGTTGAGTGTCGGAACTCAACGCCGTGCATTCTTTTCTACCAGAGCGAAGAATTCAAAATATTGGGAATAATTAATAATTAATTTCTTCTAGCGGGAATCGAATCCACAACACTTCACACGCTGTTCCTTTATTTTGGGCGTATTAATGACATTTTAATTGCCAACGATTCTCAAGATCATATTATGCACATATTTTTATTTTATTTTCTTATAATATTTAATTAAATAATTAGAATACAGCAAATTAAATAAGAACATTGTTCTTTCAGTTCAGTATATTTTTCTGTTCATTTCATTAGAATGTGTAACAGCGTCTTCACCTTCTTGTCTGGTGAGTAATTATACAATTAACTCAACAAGGCGGCTTATTATATAACGGTCGAGGGGTAAACTTTGTTTTTGTATGAAATAAGAAACAACTTTCTCTGTTTGTTTGTTCCAAATTTTCATCTTTGTTCTTGGCACAACTGCTGTTTGTAAGTCTGCCCGTACTTAGTACAAAATCTTCATATAAATTGTTTTTATCGATTTTATGTTAAGTCATCTGGTGCCGTCGTGGCGCAGGGGTGCAAGCGTTTGGCTGTAACGCGACGGGAGTTCTGTTCCTACTCGGGGGAATGAGTTATTTTTTATTTATATTTTCATATCTTTCAAGGCAAAAGCGCAACGTTGAGCTCTGCTACTCAACTGCTACCAAAATTTGAGGGTAAGTGAGGAATCGTGTGCCTTAACACTAGGTTCCCTTTGCCTATCTGCTAAATGCGAATAAATTTTGTGTTTTGTTATTTTGGTACGTTTTAACATAAAAGGTATTTTATGTTGTTAGGAGCTCAATATCTCATAAAATGTTACACGATTTATATGAAAAAAAAGAAAGATGGTTAGGCCGTGAACAATTTCATAAAACTTTACTATCTAATCAATCTAGTCAGTTTCGTCCTGAACTAATATTATTTTTGTTACCCATAAAAATGAAACAAACTTCATATATATACTGCAGAGATCTTCCATTAACAGCCTTATTTCTCAGCATATTGAAACGTGACGAAATAAATTGCTTTCACAAAAATATCCATAGATATATATATATTGTTAGCGTACTCGTGTCAAAGAGGGTAGATTTAGGTGGAAAATAACTATAAAAGGAGTGGACTTGTGTCAATCGGGGGCACTCGCTTGTAAGTGGCGGCCCCTATTGGAAGGAAACTAGTGTGAAGTATTGTTAGTAGGTGATACATATCACTTATTGCAATTACATAGTATCTCTTTCAAAATAGTTTAGAATCATATAGACGATATGTGCTTTTATCGTGTTTTTTAAAAACGTTACCCGCTTCCGATTTCTAACATCAGAAGTGGGATATGCATGAAGTTTTCATATCTTTATGTGTATCTTCGCCCAATTGCTAATTTGGATTGAAAGTTTGGTATTCTAAAAATTAAAAAGCTATTTATTATAAAATCTTTGCTATGTTTTAAGTTATTATCGAAAAATAGAAGGACTACTTTACTAATCATTTTATTGTTTTAGTAATTTTATTGTGGTTTCATAAAAACTCGAAAAATGGATCGAATCGAGGACGAATAATAAGCAAGTGTCAGGTTAGACCGAGCGAAAATACAGGTCTGTGCATGATGCTTTGAGAGTAAGTTAACCACACTTTACAATTTTTATAATTTTGACTCTTTATTGAATTTGAATTTTTAATTTGTAAAATTAAGTTATTGTGTGCATGTATGTGGGTACCTAGAAAAGACTCGTGTTAGACTTGTTAACTAACGGGCGTCGAGGTGACTTGGTTACCACTGTATTTATAAATTTACGTCATGTAGCTAACGGTACGGGGTGATTAGGAAAAGATCAGTGTTAGTCTCTAAACGTTGAGCGTCAGAGTGACCTGAAAAAGAACTGTATAAATCCGTGTTTAAGATGGGACTGAGAAAAGACTCTTGTCAGACTCAATATGAGCGTTGGGGTGACTCGGAAAAGACTTGTTTAAGCCCTATCATGATAGGTACGAGGTGACCGAGAAAAGACTCTTGTCAGACTCAATATGAGCGTGGAGGTGACTCGGAAAAGACTTGTTTAAGCCCTATCATGATAGGTACCAGGTGACAGAGAAAAGACTCTTGTTGGACTCTGTTTGAGCGTAGGGGTGACTTAGACTCCTATAATTTAAAAGTTAAAACAATTCATACAAATTGTATACATGAACTTAGTAAAAATAAAAATTGTTTCCACAATTAGAGGTTGTGACCAATGTAAATTAGAGGTTATGCCGCACTATGGATAATGGTAGAACAACGGCAGATCAAAATTCATTTTTACTAAAGTCGTCCCTGACGCACTTTTTATTTTTTTTTAAATATTATAATAGTGGACCTTTAATGTAATGAAGTATTTTTTCGTGAATTATATTTGGAATATATTTTTTTTTATTGTGAGAAATTGTAATACGTAAGAATGTCTATTTCAGGTTGTTCGCATCGATATTTTAAACTTAATTTCCTTAAAAAAATGTGCAAATAGGTATAAAGTGTTATATATTTTTAAAAAGCCTATAGTATGTAGATTTTAAAACAATTATTATATTGTGGATTTTGTGACTATATTCCTATTAAAAATATTAACAATGAGTGAAGAGAAAAAAAGTACGTACTTAAAGTTCATCGAGACTTTTAACAGTTACCGACGTCTACCGACGCGTTACATTTGATGTTGTTTTATAGTCCAGATATTCATAAATAACATTTATAAAAATCAGCTGCGGAAACGTGCGGTTTAAGAAGTTATCACGAAAACTACGATACAAGTCAGGGAACAAGAAAACTCTATCTATTGAAATTTCTAATGTTGTACTATTTAATTAATTAGATTACGGTAAATTTTAATGAAATTATTGTCATTTATTAATAAAAGAACGTTTTATCTTCATTTTGCACACATTTTGCGGTATAACTAATTAATAAAATGCACAATACCCTCATTTATGAAATTATATAAATAGAGTGAATTAATTTAATAAAACTCGTACAAATTAGTAATAAAATTAGTAACAGACGTTTGATTGTTAAGTAACTTCACTAAATTTTAAAGTGGCTAATACTTTCAAGTGTTCCAAGCGTGAATTATTACTCCCATACATTGAAGGAGGAAAAAAATTTGAAGCAATCAATATTAGCTATTAATATTTCTTAAAGAAAAGTATCATGTTTCTGTAGACAACATATGTTTTATTATCAGCGACATTCAAAGGAATCTTATTCGTTCCTTTAATAAACAATGGACAGAAGCGTCCCGGTAAAAAGATTCGTTTTTTTAAAAAAACAACGAAAATTAGTTTGATTCTGAATATTTGTTAACCTTACCAATCATTGAAGAAGTAGCAGCTTAGAACTTACCATCGACGTCTTCAGGAAAACGCGGAAGACCCTGTGTCCCTATGGGGACTCATCAGAATCAACGAAGAGGTGAAAATACCGCGCTATTTAGTGAATATGGCGTTGGACACATCTGCAATGCCAACGTTCAGGGCTTACGTTCCATAGGAGAATTAGAAGCAAAACTCGTTAGAAAAACTAAGGCTTGCTGACCAAGATACAATTTCTCTATATTTGAATCTCATAGAAAACGCAAGCCAGAGAAAAATGCTATCGGATCGAGAGGAATTGAGTATTTTCATTGATTTGGACTTAACAAAAGCGCAATACATGTATTTAAGGAATGTAACAAACCAATGAGATCCCAAGAATGCACAAGGTGCACAAGAATCCCGTAATAAGGAGTATCAAAAATTTCACCTACTTCATGTCAGAAAGTGCTCTCAATCAGCTATAAATGAGGATGTATTTCATACTCTTCTCTACACATCAGATCCATACATTTCCAGTCATAGAAAAACATACAAGTATAGCAAAAGTGTGAAGGCACTTGATGAAGATACACTAGATCTTTTAAAAGTGAATGAACTTATTATGGATCCCGAAGTTCACCAAGTATAATTAAATATAATATGCTCGTTATATAATATATATTCATTTCTAATATTATTCTACTTGTAAATCAATTTTTGTAAATTTTATATTTTATTAACATAGTATGTGTAATCATAACTATTAATTTCTTACTCAAATAGGTAACAGCTTAAGAAACATTGTTTATTAATAAACTAATTTAATAATACATTTTTATTACTACTATAAATAGTGTGGACTAAGGAAATTAAATAATCTTTTTTTCATTATTTTTTTAATATATATATACTCCAATAAAAGTATAATATCTGGACTTTATCTTAAGCGCAATTTTATACTTCATGCTTATGCAAAAATTCAATTGTTTATCTTAACAAATAAAAAAGTTATCGATTTTTGATCTGATACAGACCTCGATTGCCCATAGTGTGCCGCTCCCGGCGGCAGGTTTGAGCAGGCGCGAGGACGCTTGCCTGTCAGGAGAGGCCGTGTTAGCGTACTCGTGTCAAAGAGGGTAGATTTAGGTGGAAAATAACTATAAAAGGAGTGGACTTGTGTCAATCGGGGGCACTCGCTTGTAAGTGGCGGCCCCTATTGGAAGGAAACTAGTGTGAAGTATTGTTAGTAGGTGATACATATCACTTATTGCAATTACATAGTATCTCTTTCAAACTAGTTTAGAATCATATAGACGATATGTGCTTTTATCGTGTTTTTTAAAAACGTTACCCGCTTCCGATTTCTAACAATATATATATATATATATATATATATATATATATATATATATATATATATATATACATAGTTATGAAAGACCTCGTAGTCCAAAGTAATGCTAGCTCTACGACCAATCGACTCGAATGCAATAAAATTTATATCGCCTATAATTTTCAACATAGTTTGGTGATTGGCTTACAATATATGGAATAGTTTTAGCTCCAGATAACGTGGAACGGAGTGTCTTAACACTAGGTTCCCTCTGCCTACCTCGGGAAAACAGATCCTAAAAAAAATATGGAATGTTATAAAATGCTAAAGAATAGGATGTGAAACTTAGCATATCAGTGAATCAGGCTTGTTATGTATTACTGGTAATGCTACCTTAGCTGGCTTGGTTTAAATTTACATGTAAAATAAAGCACTTCATCACGTTGCATATGTTGTTTGCCAATTTTCAATAAAATTGCTTTGAAATGTTGTCCGTAAAAATGTACTAGAACAGAAACTCCGTGTACGCTACATAGTAGCTTGTGATTTTTTTTATTGTTTCTAATATTTACTGAACTAATAAAGCACTAGGAACGGGCTAGGGAAACAGAATGTAAGGTAGCAAAAGGAAGTATGAGACCGTTTATTCCAATAAACAGTATTATTATATTATATTAAAATAAAAGAATAGTAAAACATATAGTGAGGCCAGTCGTGGCGCAGGGCCGCATATAATGACTGTAAGACCGAGTGGTTGTGGTTTCGATCGCCACTCGAGGAGGTGAAATATTTAATTAAATTTATATTTCCATTTCTTCGCTCTGGTGTCGAGGCAAAGCGCGGCGTAAAGTTCTGTCACTCAACACGCGATGCCTCCAGAATTCGGAACGGAGTTTCTTAACACTAGGTTCCCTTTGCATACCCTTCTGTGTGCGGGATACAGTGTGAAGCTGTTTTTTTGTAAACATATAAATAATAAAAAAAGGGTTCATACCATCCATTTGTCAATATTAATCTACTGTAGACGTAAAAATTCTTCAAGGGCACCTTTTATTTTTTTTATAACAATCCAGCGTAAGCTAAAAATATTACACTCATCAATTCTTGCTTATTTTCCATTTTCTATTTAATAACCCCAATTCAGAATAAAACCAACCAAATGAATTGAAAAAACACTGCTTTATTTAAATTCTATTATAATCAGAAAATTGTTTTTTGTGTAATAATTTTAATGAAAATTATGCCGCCGTAGCGCTTTCTCGAACTCAGATGTAAAATATTGAATAAGTGATTTGTATTAAATATAGATTTTTATTTTATTTTTTAGCTTCACACTTTATCCAGCGCAAAGCAGGGTAGGCTAAGGGAACCTAGTGTTAAGATACTTTCTTCCCATTACGACACTTCCCCACTTTCCACCGAATTCTGGAGACATTGCATGTTGACTGGTGGAACTCAGCGGCTTTGCCTCTATCCCTACGTTCCCTCTGCCTTCCCTGCTATATGCGAGATAATTTGTGAAGCTGAAGAAAATAAGGTTCCAAAAGACGTCAACAATTATTATTATCAACTTACGTTACGGAGATAACTAAATCGTGTGTCAATTTAAGACATTTTCGAGCGTCACGTGTCGGCCATCTCGGTAAATAATTCAGTTTGGACCCTTGTAACGCGCGACCATAACATCCTAATAATAGTATTGGGCCGCTCACGACAATTTTGACTCCATAGATATTTATATATAAGCTGATATATATAGGTATTTTATATTATTGTATCTATATTAATAAATAGCATAAGGCCGTCGTGACGCAGTTGTTGTGTGTGTGTAAATGCGATGGTTGTGGATACGATCCCCACTAGGGAGAATTAGGGTGGTAACAAGTTCAACACGTAAAGCCTCAAAAATTCGACGGCAAGTAGGGAATAGAGTATATTTACTTAAATTTATATTTCCGTTCATCACTCTGGTTTTAACGCAATACGCGGCGCTGAGTTCCGCCGTTCCGTTCTCGAGAATGCCTCCGGAATTCGGCGGAAAGTGGGGCACGGAGTGTGTTAACACTAGGTTCTCTTCGCCTGTTGTGTGCGGGATACAGCGTAAACCCGATAAATTTTTTTTTATAAAAAATATGCATAATAAAAACTACGTATTTTTATTTACTCAGGCTTTCACTATAAATTGGATAATTGAATATGTATTACTAGTATGTGTTATATACCTATATACTTAAAGTAGTTATATATGTATTTCCTTCTATATTAAAAATAATATTTATTAACAATGTTGACTATTAATTAAAAGCAAAAAGCGGTTCAGTAAATATTTATAAATTATACATTCCGTTAAATAGTTACTATTAAACTAACAAAGTGTACGCCGGTTTAAATTTACCTGAAAACTTTCAACTGCGTCAGTATATGAAAATATTTTTTATGGTATAAATATTGTAATTTTTTTATAAGTTCACGCTATATCCCGTACATAAAAGGGTTTGCAGAGGGAACCTAGGTTAAAACACGTTCCCAATGTACTGTTCCCAATTTTCACCGAATTCCGGTGGTATTCTATGCTGTGTGGCGGAACTCAACGTTATGGTTTGCTTCGTTGCCAGAGCAAGAAACTATAAATATTAACTATTTCATTTACTTTAATGGGAATGGAACCCACACTGGTTGTGAGTTCGATCCCCACTCGTGGAGGTGAAATATATATTTAAATTTATATTTCCATTTCTTCGCTCTGGTGTCGAGGCTAAGCGCGGCGTTGAGTTCTGCCACTCAACATGCAATGCCTCCAGAATTCGGCAGAAAGTGGGGAACGGAGTGTCTTAATACTAGGTTCCCTCTGCCTACCCTGCTGTGTGCGGGATACAGCGTGAAGCTGATTTATTATATAATTTTATTTCATAGTAGCAAACGATCTACATACACGTGAAGGTACATCAAAGAAATGTTTAATGCATAGTAAATTAAAAAGGTCTGGAAATAGAATGAATATAAATCGACCTACTTCTTAAGATCAATCTGGGCACGTCTCGTTATAATTTCTGTTTCCTTCCTCTTTTAGCCTAGGTTTGTGTGGTAAAGAGTAAAAGAGATATCGCTAGCCTACGGTGACTCAGTGGTCTGGGTGAGTCATGATGTGGTCAGTGATTCATCACATCAAAACTGATCTTTCAATTGGATTTCTTAAGAAATTGTTGCGTAAGATTTTTTGTCATTTTGGAATGTTTTCTTAGGTTTGTCTTTTCTAGGAATTTCTTTAAAATATCATGTAAAAGCTGCGTAGTACATGTTTTTGTTCCATGCTATGCTGCTTATAAAATGGTAGGCAGGGGAAACCTGGGAACTCAGTGTTAAGACACTCCGTTCGCATTAAAAAACTCTCCGCCGTATTGATAATTAATTAATATCACTATATTAGAAATTAATAATATTTAGCTATCAAAATAACATGGGATTTCAGTAATTTAATCATTACGAAACACGAAATAATTCGAGATTATTTCTTACTAATTTTATTTAAAGCCGGTATAAGCAGCTTACAATCTGACTTGAGTGTAACTTCCTTATGCATAATAGAACATTCCCTTTGGGCTGTTTACTCTACAGTACACGAGTTTAATATCCAGCTACTAACTGTTGGCTTGCTGTGGCTACGTTTCATTACTTAGGTATTTCGAGAGGAACATGCAAAAATATTAGTTAAACATCAATAAGAGTTTATTTTTTTTATTTAGTTTCACGCTGTATCCCGCATATAGCAGGGTTGAGTATTAGGACTCTTCGTTCTCCAATTTCTGGCGATATTTTTTTGAGATGTTGTGTGTTGAATGGCGGAACGCCGCGCTTTACCTTAGTGCTAGAGCGTAGAAATGAAAATATTAATGAATAATCATTCATTCTCCAGAGTAGGAATCGAACCCACAACGATGATTTCAAACTCACACGCTAGTGCCCCTGCGCCACGACGGCTTCAAATAAATTTACTTGTTTGCAAGCAAAAAATCTTTACTTATTGATCAATTAAATCATTGTACAGCCAACAATTAAGTCTAGTACAAAGATGGTTTAGAAACGGAGAAAGGAGTGTCTTAACACTTGGTTCCTTCTGCCTACCCTGCTGAGTGCGGGATACAACGTGAAGCTGAAAAAAAAGAGATAGTTCACAGAACCAACGGTACCATTTTGCTTAGAAACTTAGTGAAAATTTATTGTTGGTATAATAAATGGTATTTGGTATGTTTGCTTAAAGAAAAGACTTTGAAAAACAACAGATTTATATACAAAACCCTCACTCACGACGGCTTAATACAATCCCGTTAGCGTTATTGGGGGCACAACTGATCTCATAATCGAATTATCATTAGATATTACCATCGTATCAAAACTTTCTTGCGATATTGACGTTTAAGTAAACACAATAAAGGCTGTAATTGCTTGCGGTAATAACGATATTATGTTGTGTTTTTTTGTATGTATGTTAATATGTACAACTTCTGTTTACTCTCGTGGATCTTTCGTAAGAGAATTTGGATTTCGTATTTGAGTTTTAATTGGCGATATGGTTACTTGTTTCCGGTTGTGTTCTTAGAAATTGGTAATTTTAGACTGTAGTGTAATTTATACTGTTTAAATTTACTTAATTTCGCAATGGGAGTCGAGGCAAAGCGCGGCGTTGAGTTCAGCCGCTCAACACGAAATGCTTTTAGAATTAGGAGTGTCTTAACACTGGGTTCCCTTGTGCTCGAGATTCAGCGTGATACTAAAAAAATACTTAAAATTATCAATTTATACATACTAAAACTTAAGTTTCTGGCTGAGATCGAGCTATTAAAATATTTTTTAATAGTAACTGTAATAATAACTGTGAAGCTTAAAACCAACTTCTTCTGACTTCTGGAGGCATAGCGTGTTGAGTGGTGGAACTCGAATGGAATAATTTACTGTTTTTGTATATAAGAAGAAATCTATTATACTATAGAGGCCGTAGTGGTGCAATGGCACAAGCATATGAATGTCAACGTAATGATTGTGGGTTCAATTGCCACTCGGGCAAATGAATTCATATTTATTAATATTATCAATTCTACGCTCTGGTTAGAAGGAAAAGCTCTGCATTAAGTTCCGCCACTTTTAACGCTAACTCTAGGTTTCCTAGCTCTCCTTCTATTTAGATATACAGCGTAAAGCTAAACATTAAAAAAAATCCAATTTAGTCCTTACTTCAATAAAGATATTATATTGTAACTTTATTAGTTAAAAGATGTCTAATAATATATATATATATATATATATATATATATATATATATATATATATATATATATATATATATATATATATATATATATATATATATAATTTTAATAATAATATTATATTTTTGAGTATTAATAACTATAATAAAAATCTATTTCATGTTTCAGGTACGTTAGCAGAACGAGTTTTAACAGAGTATACTTCAAATGAAACATATTTTTTCTTATAAATCGTAAGTTATTTATAATTTTATACCTACATACTAAAAAGAATAAAAGTAGCAGTACGAAAACAAAAATATATTTTCCGAATATAAATAAAGTAAAATGGAGGCCAGTCATGGCGCAGCGGCACGAAGTGTGACTGTAAAACCGACTGGTTGTGGGTTCGATCCCCACTCGAGGAGATAAAATATTTACTTAAATTTATATTTCCATTTCTTTGCTCTTGTGTCGAGGTTAAGCGCGGCGTTGAGTTTTGCCACTCAACACGCATTGCCTCCAGAATTCGGCAGAAAGTGGAGAACTGCTGTGTGCGGGATACAGAGTGAAGCTGATTATTTTTATTTTTAAATAAAGTAAAACTTACTAAAATCCTATTACTGTCTGTAATTGATTAAATGATAAAAGGTTAAAGCATGGATTAGGATCGCGTTACCTAATACCGGTTTAAACGCCTTAAAGTACAAAATGGCAACTATTAACGAAAATTAGGTAGTATACACAACCTATAAAAATATTTCTATGAAAAAAATTCTAAATAAAGCACTTCTTTCAAGAGTTCTATGTATTAAACAAAGAGATCTGGATCTAGATTACTCCTCGAAGTACTTCCAAGGCCTCGCAGATGACTATGTATTGAATTTTTTCAACAGATTTTTAAGTTATTTAAATAAATAAAATAAATCAGCTTCACGCTGTATCCCGCACACAGCAGGGTAGGCAGAGGGAACCTAGTGTTAAGACACTCCGTTTTCTATTTTCCTCCAAATTGTAGAAGGCATATTTGGTGACCAGCACTCAATTTAATCAAAAATAAAACTTAAATGCTGTAGCAATGATTCAGAAAGTTCCCACTAGTTAAATACGTTTAAAACTTAGTTACCTTTAAAATTTACTTACCTTTTAGTTACCTTTAAAATTATTATTAAGCTTATCATATTATACCTAATAACAAGACAATAGCAAGTCGTGCATTGCGAATGAAACTGGTTCCTGAAGCTGTCCTTTTTATGGAAGGAAGGTCCGTCGATAAGAATAGAAACTGCTTAAAGCTCTTTTAAACATTTACTTTTAAAATTTTAGGGACGTGCTTTATGATATGAAATCAGCTTCACGCTGTATCCCGCACACAGAGGGAACCTAGTGTTTGACACTCTGTTCCCCACTTTCCACCGAGTTCTGGAGGCATTACGTGTTGAGTGGCGGAACTCAACGCCGCGCACCGTTTCCTCGACTTCTTTTTTTAATATTTTCTCTTTTATTTATTACGTACACAATTTACGGAAATATAAATTTAAGATATTTTATAAGTATGAGATGACCATACGTGGTTTACTATGTCTGTAATTGATTAATACATAGGAGAAAACACTCCTCTGGAGCTCTCGTAAAAAATGTACCATTTTAATTTTAATATATCTTATATTGGTATTTTTTAGTAAAAATATATACTCACAAAAATGGTTATTTATTTGTATGTAAGTGCCCTTAAAATAGAAAGTTATTAGCAAATCATTTTGTACTCAAATGTTTTACCGTTTGACCTTTAGATGCCAGCCAGGTTTGAAAGGCCCTATTTGAGAGTTAACTAAATTTATTAAAAACAAATATTCTATGTGTATTATTACCATTTTTAAAGTGTTATTTCATACTTAGGAAAAAAATATTATTAAGAAAATATATGAAGACAATGAGATCAATCTTAGCGAGCGAAAATCGATATCAGAGTTGAGAGCGGCTTTTAAATACGAGTCTTGGAGCTGAAAAGTAGAACTCAATGTTCACTTTCTCTACCAAAGCAAGGAAATGCAATAATATTCATGTTTTTTTTAGCTTCCTGCTGTATTCTGCATATAGCAGAATAGGCAGAGGGAGCCTATTAAGACACTCCCGTGGGGGAGGCTGGTTTTTTTAAGACATTGCGGACCTCAACGCCGCGCTTTTTCTTGGCAACAGAGCGAAAAAACGAAAATATTAATAAAAAATAATTCATTCCCCCTAGTGGGAATCGAACCCACAACGTCGCGTTTACAGTCCCTGACAGCCTATGTCCATATATTAAACCCTATTTATCAAGAAAACACTGCCACACTAAATTTCAAAGTTTAATCACTTTAAAAACACTACAAGTCCACAATTCTACTATGCTAAAGGATTATTTGTCCGTCCGACCGTCACATCACTGAAGCCGTTTAATTCATCACGTTTTCGTCTCGAATTCACCACTCGGGGTTGTCTACCTTTGTATTAAATCAGTATGTACAATATACATAAACAAAAGCCTTTAAAATGTCTTTAGTAGAAATATTCGTAAGTTTAATTGGAGCATGTGTATTTAAACTATAAAGGCATTAAAATGTGTCTTTAATGGAAATATTCGTAAGTAAATTGGAGTCTGTGACATATTAGTTAAATAAATTGAACAGCCTGTAGTAAAATATAAAAATATATATATACATATATCTGTACAGTTGCGCCAACCGCGTTGCGTTTTAACTGTTGATTTATTTATTTTTTTCTGGAAAAAAAAACTGTCTAGTATTTTTTGCTTCTTTGGAAAATTAACTCTTTAATTAAGGTTAATTCATAATTATATATTACATTTAAATAGTAATAAACCAACTATCTGGGCTGGTAAAGAAATGCGCCAAAATTTGACGATCTTGATCATGTGAAATTAACCTGTGAACCTAGTTAAGACACTCCGTTCTCCTAGGCATTGCGCGTTGAGTGGCAGAACTCAATACCGCGCTTTACGTAGCTACCAGAGCAAGAAAATGAAAATAATTTATATTTTCATTCGTTCATTTTATTAGCTCGAATTGGAATCGAACTTTCTACCTGTCGCTTTTACAGTAGCACGCTTGTGCCCCTGGACTCGACTGTTCTCTATATATAGCGTAACATTTTAAACATTTACTGTGAGGTCCGTAATAATAAAATAAAGTATATATTTATGTTCACTTAAGCTTAAACTAGATTTTATAACACCTATTAAGTTTTAATACGGAATTTTATTGACAGAACTTTAAAAGCATTTTCTTTATCCTAGGTATTATGTGAACAAAAAAACATTTTGTTTGTACTGTCTTATTTTCATTACGATGTCTCGATTTTCAGAGTCTTTTTATATATTATAATACATCTTTATTTACTTTAAAAAAATACTATAATACATATTTTAGTTAAACCTACGACGTTACGTTTGACACTTTCCGGCGACATTCCGTGTTGCAAATTGCAATTGGCGGAATTCAGCGCCACGCCTTGTCCTGTCATTGTGTGAGTTATTTAAATAATAATATATAATAAATTAGAGTCAGTCGGGGCACAGGGGCACAAAGTGTGACTATAAAATCGACTGGTTGTGGGTTCGATCCCCACTCGAGGAAAAGATATATTTATTTACATTTATATTTTCATTTCTTCGCTCTGGTGTCGAGGCAAAGCGCGGCGTTGAGTTCCGCCACTCAACTCGCATTGCCTCCAAAACTTCCCGGAAAGTGGGGAACGGATTGTCTTAACACTAGATTCCCTCTGCCTACCCTGCTGTGTGTGGAATATAGCGTGAAACTGATTTAATTTTATTTTTTAATATAATAAATTATAAATAAAATATTTCACGCTCCCGAGTAGAGACCGAACCCAAAACCGTCACGTTTACAGTCAAACGTTTTTCCACTGCGCCACGACATCCTCAATTTCAATAATTTATATTTATATCATTATTAATAACATTACAACAGTTATGTGAACGCTTAAAGTTACTAGAAAATAAAATATTTATCATAAATTTAACAGAAAACAGACATTTTAAGTGCATTTGTTGAGCTTTCATAACTTTGAAACACTGATCGCTCTTTCAGTTTCCCACTATTTATATTTGTTATAGTTCCACTGAATTTTTAAAATATTTTTCATTTTCTTAAGTTATGTAGTACATCTCTACATTTATATGGGTACCCTTACTTACGGCTATTTACATTAAAGGTTTCTATGCTTTTTTTTACATATCAGTGAACTTATAGAGTTTTACATCCAGACCAATTCGGCATGAAATCATCATTAAATGATTCCATAAATTTTTTAGTTATTATTATTAAAATTGTTTTTATTTTATTATTTAAAACTGTATTAACTATTTTATAATATATTTAAAATAATAAATAATATTTAATTTATTTATTTATAATAACATAAAGTAACAATAAAACTTTTTTTTGTTTCATAAATTTTCTCCATAACGATTTGTCAGTGGATCTTTCATACCAATTCTGTATAAAAATAACGTTTCCATTCTACTGTTAGCGCGTATTTGTCTCCAAACAAACGTCTCTAACAAATATCAGTTCAATTCTAAAATAAAAAGCCAAAAAGTACTCTGAAAAAGATATGCAAATGCATAGTATAAAATCCTGTTTCCTTTTTTTATATCTTAAATAAATGCAAAATAATTCGTCGATAATATTTTTTTTTTCGTATAAAAAGAACGGTTAAATCATCAATATAACCTGTTATAGCGCAATGTTATACAATAAAACAGGTTTTATATAATTATTTGAATCATGTTCAGTTACGCGTTACAAAAAATGAAAGAAATTAACGTTATTCATCATATCCGTTATAGCGAAAGGTTCAAATTTGGACTAATATGTGAGATTTGCGTTGACACTGTCAAATGTAGTCATTATGTGTCTTTGCTTCAGGGAATGAATTATTCATTCCCTCGAGTGGGAATCGAACCCACAGCCGTCGCGTTACAGTCACTCCCTTGAAGTGTACTAGTCGTAGTACCGTTGAGGCCGTCGGGCCTCAAACGCATTTCTACGATACCTTCATAATAATATATGTATATCTTTTTTTTTAACGTTTTACTGTATATATTCCACGGACAGAAAAATGTTGTAGGAAACGTATAGAAATTATTGAAAGTAGCGGGAGTCGAACCTGCACCAATTACGGCAATTTTGAGTTTCACTATATTCAAATTATACGTTTTGGAAATTCAATTTACACTTCTCAATTTTTAAAGGCTAAATGTAGTAAAATTATTACCTAGGATTATTTAAATTTAAAAGATTTTTACTTCTCCAGGCTGGTTTTGAAATTAGTAAATGGAGTGTCACGACACAATATGCTTTTTGCGTACTTTGACACACGCGGAGGATGTCTAAAGATTATAGAATACAGCTTTTTTGTTATAATTTTTAATTTTTCATTTAACACAAATTCTTAATCTTCTTTATAAATTAAACGAACACATTTCCTATATATTTAAAAACATTACTAGATCAAGAACTAGCATAGTAGAATTAACGAGTTAAATATGATCTGCGCGGGCGCCGGTCAGCGGGGTCAACGACCGCGCAACCTCGGGCGAGTGTCCAGTGACCAGTGACATAAGGCACGACATTCTTCAGCGATCCAGATGAGGTGATATATAGCGTTGAATTCTTTTTATTTTGTTTAGACGTTGATTTTTAGTTTTTTATATATTTACTTTTTATTAAGAAAATATGTACTTTTATGTAGATTATGAGAGCTATACATACATATATTTCACATTGATTAGGCTATTGTGGAGCATCGGGATAGCGTTTGATTGGTATGCTCGGTGGTTGTAGGTTCTATATACACTCGGGTAAGGTCTCGAGAAATGGTTATATTAATTCTCGTCCGTGTCCTGGGCAAGACAAGAAGTTAAACGACAGGTCTATTATTAGGGCAGAAAGCAGAAAACAGTGTCTTAACACTATGTTTTCTTTGCATCTACTGCTATGTTGAGTAGAATGAGTTAATAATTAAATTGTTTCAAAACTATTAAAATACACAATTATTTTCTGTTTTGTTAACAATTTTACTTTGTAAATAATTACATTGAAGTATAAACTTCAAAAAATATTTTTTTTTTATATAATTGAATAAATCCTGTCCTTGTTAAAATATAAAGACACCGTACAAGACCGTAATCTCATAACGTTTCACACCATTTTCCTTATTCTGTGATTCACAATCGTTACCGTTAACTCTGTTGACAGTATTGGCTTGATTTTTTTTTCCCACTTCTAACTTACAGTAAAAACTTATTATTTAAATAAAGTCTCATAACCTTTTTTTAAATGTATAATATGAAGAAATAATTATAAGATTTGCAATTTTTTTTAGCAAAACAAGATATAATATACTAAATTATGAGATTTAGATTTCATGAGAAACAGCGTCTTTTAAAAGTACTATCAATCATATAAATTATATATATATTCCTAACTAAGTTAAGAAATGTTAGTTGTTATTATTACATATTTTATGTAATCAATAATAATCGTTGAAATAAATCGATTATAGTGAAACGTTACGTCTAATCCATTATAAGTTATTTATAAATCAACGTTATTAATAAAATAAAAAAATAAAGAAACACCTCATCAAAAAAAATACGTTTATTATTTTTATCAGCTTCACGCTGTATCCCGCACACAGCAGGGTAGACAGACGGAACCTAGTGTTAAGACATTCCGTTCTCCACTTTCTACCGAATTCTGGAGGCATTGCGTGTTTAGTGGCAGAACTCAACGCCTCGAACCGATCGACACCAGAGCGAAGAAATGGAAATATAAATTTAAGTACATATTACATCTCCTTAAGTGGGGATCGAACCCACAACCAGTCGGTTTTACAGTCACACTTCGCGCCGCTGCGCCACGACTGGCCTCTACGTTTTTTAATAAATGTAAAAATATGTAACGATCACAACACACGAACGGAGAATGAAGTGTCTTAACACTAGGTTCCCTCTGCTTAACCTGCTGTGTGCGGGATACAGCGTGAAGCTGATTTTTTTTTGATCACAACACGCAAATGTTTCTTACGTGGTTAAAGCTCAACTATATAATCAGTTATTCTCACATCATGAATTTCTCAATTTTCCCACAGTTTTTCCACTATTTACAAAAGAAAGGCTTTATAAGAATTTGAATCCAGACAATCGCTTCCTAATAGACATTCTAACTTAACTATAATTATACTATTTTTTTTTGTTTTTTATGTTTAATTATACAGGATATAATACAAATTAATTTTTATTATCATCTCCAAATAGACTATTAAAGACGATTACACGCCATAGTCGTATCACATTATGATTATTAGAACTTGAAGGCAATTATCGGTGGGTTATATAGTAATAGTGATTACTAATAGTGAAGATACACTTTGAAAATAATTTATATAAAAATAATTACGTTAATATCTTAAATAAAAATAAAAAACTACTAAACGTATTTTTTAGAGGCCAGTCCTGGCGCAGCGGCACAAAGTGTGACTGTAATATCGACTGGTTGTGGGTTCGATTCCCACTCGAGGAGATGAAATATTTACTTAAATTTATGTTTCCATTTCTTCGCTCTGGTGTCGAGGCAAAGCGCGGCGTTGAGTTCTGCCACTCAACACGTAATGCCTCCAAAATTTGGCAGAAAGTGGGGAACGCAGTGTCTTAACACTAGGTTCCTTCTGCCTATCCTGCTGTATGCGGGATACAGCGTGAAACTGATAAAAATAATAAACGTATTTTTTTAATGAGGTGTTTTTTTATTCTACTATTCACAAGGATGATATAAATACAAACTCTCCTGGCATTCAAATCTGCACTCTAAACATAGACATCATTAACTTAGACAATATTCTAATGTTTCACAGTAACCTCTCATACTATACCATACTTACGTCAATACAAGGTGCCGATATAAAACAAATGAACAGAACGTAAAAAGGTTCCTTAACTTTTATATAAGTTAATAGCATCTAAATTGTCGACATGGAAAGTTACTTCCCGCTTTTGGCGTACCGTCTGTCGTAATCGATAAGTGTTCGCAGTTTACGCACTCGTACTTAGTTTGCGGGTTCCATGATGTTCTACTCTATATGATAATGTTACGGTGAGTTTCTAACTATCTGGGAATCTGCTTAGCCAATTTCAAACTTTATTCACATTTGGGGACGTTGGACTCGATGTTTTTACATTTACTATTTAAATTTGATTTTAACATCACGCTGTATCCCGCACATAGCAGGGTAGGCAGAAGGAACCTGAGAACCTAGTTTTCAGACAATCAAACAATTAACAAACTTCCGTTTCTCCTCTTTTCCGCCGCGCTCTTTGCCGAGGAGGCATTGCGTGATGAGTGGTTAAAATTTTCTTCATTACCAGAGCAAAAAAATAAAACATTTCATTTCTTCTAGTGAGAATCGAACCCATAACCTTTCGCGTTTACAATCGCATGCTTTTGCCTCTATTATTTAAAATTATATGAATATCTTTAGATTTGTGATTAAATATTTGTTGTAATTTTATTTGGTAGGTACCTACTACTGTAAACATTTGTAAGTAAATATACTACTACAGTTGGATATTTCACGTCAAGTTCATAAAATAAAATTAAAAACCAAATAAACCTAGCATTAAATATATCTTTTATATAATACCATATTATTTTTTCGCTCTTTGCCATCACATAATAATATAGTATATTATAATTTAAACAAACTAAACATTCACCATTACACAACACTCTTTGTAAGTATATTAATATTTTCATCTTTCAGTTATCTTCATTTGAATGAGGCTGTATGAATAACTTTCCTCTCTTAGATGAATCGTATAATTTTATCGAAAGTAACCTAAATAATTTTTTATTATTAGCCATTCAGTTTATTGGTAACAATGACTAGAGGCCAGTCTTGGTCAGGACGGAGCAAGGGCAAAATGTGTGACTGTAAACGCGACTGGGTGTGGGTTCGATTCCCACTGGAGGAAATGAAAAATTAACTTAAATTTATATTTTAATTTCTTCGCTCTGGTGAATGAATTCCGCTACTCAACACGTAATGTCTGGAGTATCGACGGAAAATGATGAACGGAGTGTCTTAACACTAGGTTCCCCACCTACCTTGTTGTGTGCGTGATACAGCGTGAAGCTAATTTCCAATTTTAGCTTATTAATAAAAAAAAATACAGAGGCAAATAATATTCCAGGCCACTCGAGTAATAATAGTTTCAGAATTTACATATTTTTCGCATAAGTTCTATTTTATGATCTGCCGGTCACATATAATACGTAATACGGTTTATGTGATATACCCCGATGAGGCAAAGTATTGCGGTAAGGCCAGAAATGATCCATGGAAAATATGTACGGCTATATTGAAGATTGTAAAAGTAGGCTATGAGTAGCGTTTTAGTAGGCTTTATTTTTTATATACTTAGCTATTATTATATTTTATAAGTATATTCTTCTTTAAAGAAATATATTAAATTGTAATTAAAATCATTTTAGTGTTGCTATTTTATATATTTACATGAAGCCGCAGCTTTCGTGCGCTTTCAGCTTTCGTGGCGCATTGATAAAGCGTGTGATTATATACGCGATGGTTATGAGTTCGACTTCCACTTGGGAGAATGAATTATTTAATATTTTCTTTTTATTCCTCTGGTATCTAGTTAAAACTCGGCGTTGTGTTTTTCCACTCAACATAAAATTTCTCGAAAATTCATTGCACAGCGGGGAACAGAGTGTCTTGACAAACCGCAGAGTTGAGTTCCGCCACTTAACACGATATGCCTCCAAAATTTATCGGAAAGCGAGGTTCAGAGTGATTTAGCATTAGGTTCCCACTTCCTATATACTAGCGAAGTTCTTCAGGCTGTATACCCTGCTATAAGCAGTAAGCCTGATGAACTTCCCTTGTAATAAATTTCTATTTAGATATTTTGTTTTCAATGAAGACCCTGAATACAAAACGTCTAACCTGAAAAAAAAAGTCTTATTTTGCAATTTCCCAATAACTAACGACCTGATTGATTTCGACGAAATTGCCATTCAGATATGTAAATTAAAAAGTATTTCTTTGAAAGCAGCAGTTTGATTATATTCTTGGTAATAGCCAAGTAAAGTACAAACTGGTGCACTTTAAAGGCTTTTTAAGGTCTTTCAATGTACAGAGCAATAAACATTCGTATACATAATAATATAGTCCAAATAATATTATTATTTACATATATTTAATATTTTAATTTCTTCACTATTGAGTTGAGTCAAACCGCATAGTTTAGTTCCGCCATTCAACACGCAATGCCTCCAAAATTAATCGGAAAGCGAGGAGCAGAGTGACTTAGCAATAGGTTCCCTCTGCTCACCTTGCTACATGCGGGATACAGCGGAAAGCTAAAAAAAATATAATAATTATTGTACAGTACAGACGTTGATTTTTGATTGACGGAAATTGAATAAGGTCAAATAAAACACGAAACGTTCACTTTAAACGACTTTTACACAAAATTAAATCAACTTCAATATCGTCATCATATTGGATGTTTCCCTTTTGGCAACAAAGAAAGAATTTTACACGCAACAGTGGAGCCAACGAGCGCTCTGAATCAGTGTATTAAAACAGGTTTGTATTACTCATTTCCACAGTCGTCTCTACCCTGTATAGTTGAGTTTTATTCAAAATATCCTTTGTCAGAAGTGTCACAGCGTACCCAGCAAAATAAACCAAAAAGCCCGCTTCGAGTCTAATTTATGTGCGATGGATGTGCAAGCCAAGTATCTCGGGGCTATTTTGCTAGGATTTTCTTTAAGGAATAAGATATCTTCATATCTGCTTTCGAATATTTAAGAGGGTAGGTCGAAAAAATTATGCTGGAGTGACGTGTTTTGTTTCTTTCAGAACTACTAATGTACTTCTCAAGACATAACTTTTGAATAAATTTTCACGATACTTGTCAAGTAAAGCCTTGAAAATTCTTTATACTGAATATTGTTATCTTTTTTTTATCAGCATTACTCTGTGTGTGTGTGTGGGATACACACAGCAGGATAGGCAGAGGGAACCTAATGTTAAGACACTACGTTGCCTACTTTCCGCTCAATTCTGGAGGCATTGCGTATTGACTGGCGGAACTCAATGCGCGCTTTGCGTCGACACCAGAGCGAATAAATGGAAATACACATTTAAAATTAATATTTCATCTCCTCGAGATTTTACAGTCGCACTTTGTGTCCCTGCGCCACGACTGGCCTTCTGTACTGTATTGTTATCGACATGTTAGAAATAAAATTGAAGTACCTACTCGCCTAATATACAAAAATATAAAATTAACTTAATAATAACAACTAGATGAAAAATAAGTAATTTATATATTTTTTCTTATTTTTTCAATCTCATATATAGCAATTGTAATCCTCATAAATTCAGCAGAAAGCTCTTAACACGTAGTCCCCTTTGCCCAACCTACTGTGTGCGGGATAGAGCGTGAAGCTGCAAAAAAAAGTATTATTTTTTAAATAGAAAACATCCTCCACAAGTTACATGCACTGACCCGTCGAACACAACGTCGTGGCCCGTTTAAATGACTAATGCTTCCACCAGTGACTGGCAACATATATTTTATGCTGTTTCATTCAAAACCCTCCATATAAACGTTTACAGGTAATTTATGATGTTCACTTCAACTTTGATAACACTCCGTACTGACCTATTGTAGCTCACTTAGAACATAATAGAGTATTGTGCAAGGCATTTTTCACGACTTCTTTTTTGTTTTTTGAAATATTTTTTGTTTTGTTTTATATTCCGTTGTTTTGGGGGAAGCGGGGGACGGAAATGTCTTAACACTTGATTCTCATGTTCCCTCTGCCTATCCTGCTATGTGCGGGATACAGCGTGAAGCTAACATTGCTTCAGAGTTTAAAAAAAGTTTAAAGTAAATGTAGCTTTTACGTGCGGTTCGTGCGATGTGTATAATACATACTATAATCAAAAATAATTAACTGTAAGTAAAAGCTATAATATATATCTATATAATATGTAATATATAATACTAGACTTCCTAAATTTAATATAAATATAAAAGAATATTAGACAAGAAAGAATTTTTCAATTGGAACGACTAATTGCTAGCTAACTGATATCAGAACGTCCAACTAAACAAACTGCTTACAAAATTAATATCAAAAAGAAATATAGATATAGATTTCTTATACAATCATATCCTTTAGTGAATAGCGACTATTCCACAACCATAGACGAAACAACAACAATCAAACAATAATCTAATAAATAGGTTAAGTATTTTCCTATAATAGGGTTCCTCTCATAAAAGGTTCCCTTCGTCAATTTTAAAACGAATCAAAAGAACGGCAATAAAAACCCGTAGCGTCGAAAGAAATACTCCGCTCTCAACATAAAGGCATAATGAAATCCATCCCCAAGTGTGTTGTGGGCTATTATCCAACCGCGTACAATATGTAGTGTGCGAGTAACAAATGCTACTGGTCTGGTCTGTGTAGAAATAAAACGTCTAGAATATGCTTATATTAATTTTCTACATTTTTTTTTTGAGGTAGGCACAGGGAACCAAGAAACTCTGTTTCCATTAATATATTTCCACTTTTCGTTCTGCCACTCAACACGTAATGCCTCCAGAATTCGGCAGAAAGTGGCGAATGGAGTGTCTTAACACTAGGTTCTCTTTGCCTACCCTGCTGTGTGCGGGATATAGCGTGAAGCTGATTTTTTTTTCCGTATGCCACACGTAGTGAGGTAGGCACCGGGAACCAAGAGTTAAGACAGTCTGTTCCCATTATTATATTTCCGCTTCAAATGTTCTTGAATTCTGACTTTACGCTGCGCGCTTCAGAGCAGAGAAATGAAAAAAAAATATTTTGTTCCTCGACTGGAAATGGAACCTAAAACCTGTCGTACATTTGAACCCCTGCACCCCGACTGGCTTTAACAAATGTTTAATATTATAATGTTACTTCTAGCATTGTTGCGGGAAACCACGTAATTTAATTAAATATACTTAAACAGGGTGTTTAAAATGTCGAACAATCCTAATTACAATATATTTCCTATATATGTAAAACCGCGATGTCATTTCGCTAATTTGTAAATATTGTAATAATTTATGGCTAATTTATTGTTTTGGTTTTATTTAAGCTTTCCCTGTCCTTGTCTTTTAATTTAATTCTTTTTTTTACAACCAAAACATTCAAAAAATTTTTTTTTCTAAATAAATAAATAAAACACGCCGCCATGTTACAATTTTTATATACTTATATAATATAATAATTTTCTTATTAATTTAGCTGTTCTAGAAACATAATTTATTTTGATCCTTGTATTTCCGCGCTCCGCGATTTGTATAGGAATAATTCCTCGACAATGACGGCACCATACTTCTTGCCAAGTATAATTTGCCGCGGAGTTTTACTTACAATTACCACAATCCCTCAAGTTGCGGGTGATATAAGTGTTATATTCTCATACAATTGTTTTTGGTGTTTGAAACAATTAAATTTAAATTTTAAATTTTTTGTTGGTTAATAAATTTTAAAATTTTAGAGGCCGTCATAGCGTAGGGTTATGAGGGTGTGTCTGTAATGTGACGGTTGTGGGTTCGATCGCCACTCGAAGGAATTCATTTTTATTTTTTAATATTTTTTTATTTCTTCTCTCTGGCACCGAAGCAAAAGCCGTTGCGCGGTGCGGCGTTGAGTTCCGCCAGTTAACACGCAATGTCTCGAAAAATCCGGTGGAAACGAAGTGTCTGAGATTTTTAGGGTTCCGTACCTATTAAGGAAAAAGGCACCCTTATACGTTCACTTTATTGTCCGTCTGTCTGCCAAGAGTCTATATCTCAAGAACGTTTGGATATATCGAGTTGAAATTCAAACCTCAAATCTAATCTAGTCAAATCTACAGCCGCATGATTTCCTGAATGAAAACGTATTTTTACATTTATTTAAAAAAAAAGACATGGCCGTTTGTATAACAAATAACGGATATTTCGACACTATAAAGGGAATCAAATTTAATAGAGTACTTCTGGTTAACCTAAAATTTTGAAATTTGGCAGCTAGCATCTACAGGTAGTACTTGTTCAGGACAAAATTTGAAAACTATACATTTTGGTTAAATCCTAAAAAATAATAGCCTTAAAAGGGGGCAAAATTTTGCATTAAACTGAATTTCTTAAAAAGATCGAGACCTCCAATTGTTGTACGGAATCTTCGGTGGTCGAGCCTGACTCGCGCTTGTCACGTTTATGTTTTTAATTTTAATTTGTCTACAATACCATTTAAAAAAAAGACATTGACCTAGATCAGTTCACTTTGATAGTCAATTCTTTAGTAAGTTTATACCAAGTTTGTCTGCTCAGGTCACCTTATCAACCCTTAAAAAGCACCACTCATAGTAATTTATGTATGTTTGAGTACCTTCCTTTATCGCCCCCAAGTGAAGGCTGGCGGCGACTTTTTTACACAAAAAAAAATGTTATCTTATCACTTCCCCATATCCAAAAGTATTGCCGTTTAAATTTATACTTTGTTTTTTGGGCATTGAGGAAAAAAAATCGTGCAGAAAAATTATATCGACTCCTTTTGCTATGTTTTTTAAATTGTCATTTTATATTTAATATGACACGTACATTATATAAGTACTTGATATTCGTAAAATATTGATGGTTTGTACCTACTTCAAAATTAAAAAACTACCTACTAGTTTTGTGCGACAGCTTGTGGGTTCGATTCCACAGTAAATAAATTTACAATATTTTCATTTCTTCGCTCTGGTGTCGAAGCAAAGCGCGGCATTAAGTTCCGCTATTCAACACGCAATACCTCCAGTATTCGACGACGAATAGGAAACGGAGTGTCTTAACTCTAGGTTCCCTGTGCCCTGCTGTGTGCCAGGTTGTATCCAAATTGAGTTACAAAATTAGTATCAGTAGTTGAAACCCTCAAACATATTTTACTATTCAAAGCAAATACCAATATAATTAAATCGTTTGCTTACCAGGTCAGAAAGTTAGTATGTCCAGAGATGGGTTTGGTAAAGTTAGTAAACTTGCCAATCTTGGTAAACTTGGCTAAGATAGAAATTTATCAAACGCTTCAGGCTATTCTGAAGATACATGTGCCTCATACATATTGGGGTCAAAATATTGTCATAAATTAAGTATCAATAATTCAATCAAAAGAGAAATATCTTTAGATACGTAAATAACTTTTTATATTTATAAATGATTATGGTGTATACCATAATTAATATTCTTTCAGCTTCACGCTATATCCAGCATATGGCAGGGTGGACAGAGGGAACTTAGTGTTTAAGACACTGTTGCCCACTTTCCGAAGTTTTCGAGCCATCGTCTTTTGAGTTTCAACCTTGGTACCAGAGCGACGAAATTAAAACATTAATAAATAATAATTAATTTCCCCGAGTGAGTGAGTGAGAAGTCATCGAATCCACAACCGTCGCGTTACAGTCACACGCTTGTGCCTGGCCACGACGGCCTCTAATCAATATGTAATAATAGTTAAAAGTAACTCTAACTAAACGAGGAGAAAGAAAGTCAATTATATTTTTTAACATAAAAATCTACGTATATATTGAAATATAACCCTACCCTACTGTGTGCGGGATACAGCGTGAAGATGATTTTTTTTTAAATAAATCTAAACGTACCACACGTCCTGAATTATATTAAAACTCTTTAAACTGACCGTTTAAAGATATTTTATAGATTAGTCTTTGGAAAAGATGCTAATGGGGTAATAAAGCAGAGATTACTGGAAAATGGGCCATTAAGAAGACAAAAGGCTGTAGGCAAAATATTAGAGGAAGTAACTTTTCAATTAGCCGGGTTCATTATTTTTCGAATATAATTAATTTACTTAGACCTACTAGGGTTTGTAATTTAGGTACAGACTTTTGTCTAGAAAGTAAACCTAATAATAAGATAAATTGTGGGTTTGATTTCCACTCGGAGGAATGAGTTATTTTTGTAGAAAACCAAAACTTAAACGAGAAAAACTCAGGAACAAGAAGTACGTGGTGCACAGCAATCAATACAAAAGGTTTTCTCTCCTTTTGATATATGCGGGATACAGCGTCAAACTGAATAAAAATAAACAAATAAAATTTCCAATTCTAATAGCCAAGTATAGAGAAATAAAGTTAATATCGAAAGTGATGATTCTGGCCCGATGCGATTGTGAATTCCAACGAACACGATCTGAGAACAATCCAATAAGCGTTCGGACGCGTTTTGTTCAGCTTGCAGATCCCGATTGAATCGTACGTCCATATTCAAGTTTCTCGTATACGACATCGTATTTTGCACGGTTTTATACATCTACAAGAGTAATTTACACTGTGAAGTTGTTTATTAACTCGGCATAGAGGCTGTGATTTAACCCTTTGTGCTAGTTTTGTGTGAAACATTGTAGTTACTTTATACGGTTTTCTATGGGCGTATCTAGAGATATTTGAGGGGGAGGGGGAGGGGAGGCGAGGCGATCTGGATGTTTGCCTTTTTGGGGTGGGCACAATACTATTCTGGGGTAGGCACCATCACTATGTACCACTATTATGGGATGGGCACGAACTCCCCGACTTCTATTCCTGAACCCATACAGTATTCATATATATTTTATAGTACTAACTACGCTGATGTATTGTTCGATAGATATTACAGAATTTAATGTAAATTTAAAATAACTACAGATCGTATTATACAAATAATACAGACGAAATTTATTGATAACAATCTTCTCATATGCAAATGATGAAATAATACCATCGTCTTCCCACGACATATCTACATTTACAATGGATAAGCAACCACTTAAAGGGCCCACGTCATCAATCATATACGAAGAGATATGTATGTATGTACGTACATACATATATAGGGAAGTAGGAGCAATCGACGAATTAACATTAAAGAAGGAAATATTTACATAATGCTGTTACTTTTAGTCAAACCTTGCTATGGAGCCAGTGGGATATGCGTCTGGATATGAACGCAACAGGTCGTGAGTTCGATTTCCACTGGGGAAAATTAAATATTTACTATTCTAACATCTTCGCTCTTGTGTCTAGGCAAAACGCGGCATTGAGCTCCGCCGACACAATGCCTCCAGAATTAATTGAAAAGTGAAAAGTGGAGTGTCTTAACACTAGGCTCCCTTTGCCTAGCCTGCTGCACACGGAATACAGTATGAAACTGAAAAAAATAAATAAACTTCCTTTTACATAATGCTTTAAAAAATTCTAGTCACGTAACTCCAAAACAAAATATATATCCGATTTTAAGCGGCGAATCAAGGCTGCCTATCGAGGATCGGTACCCGTCGCGTGGACCGATTCGAATGGAACGAATTGCTCCATTGAGTCGATGTCGAGTCCAGGATTGAGCCCCACTCAGGATCCGCGATCCTGCTGCATACGCTCGCTGTAACTCAATACGGTGTTTACTTTAGGATGTATGCTGAAATGGATTTAATGGTTATCTGTGAGTGGTCCTTATTGGATAGGTTGCTGTTTAGGACTAGAACATACTACTTATACCTTTACCGTGTTACCGCTGTCAACAAAAAGTAAGATTAGTAAATTTGAATGTTGTATTTTATATTTATATATTATTGTGTTATATTTTGTTTTTTGGAGCTTCACACTTCTGGAGGCATTTCGTGCTAAGTGGCGGAGTTTAACCAAAACGAGGAAATGAGAAATTATAAAACATTTCATTTACCCGAGAAGGAATCGAACCCACAACTTGTCGTTTACAGTCGCACGCTTACGACTGGCCTCTATGTTATATTATGTTGTTTTTTATATATTATATATATACATTCATATTTCCTTATATAACTGTAAAACTACGTGCATAGCTATAAACTTCGAGTGGTTGCTTATCAACCAGGTATGGGAGGTAATTCAAGTGACACGTTGGCACCGCTAAACCGACAGCGTGTCGTTTTAGAATATTAAACTCCGGAGCCCCACCTTACAAAACATCTAAGGTAGCGTAAGGCGAGGTAATGTTATAAATTTTCTGTGAATTACTTAAGAGAATATAATTTGATGAGGTTTTTGATGTATAATTTTATTTATAGTACAAGAAAGAACCAATTAAGAATAAGAAATTATTCTAACAAAGTTTGAAAAATATATTATTAATCTAAATTTTAACAAAATTTAAAAAATATGCTCTTAAAATTTATGTACACAATTTTTTTTAGTTTCACGCTGTATACTACATACATCAGGGTAAACAAGGAACCTAGTGTTAACATACTCAATTTTCCCACCGAATTCTAAAGGCTTCGCGTATTAAGTGGCAGAACTCAACGTAGACACTAAAGCGAAGAAATTGAAATATTAAACATTTCACACCTCAAGTGGAAAACGAACCCACAACCCGTTCACAGTCACACACTTGTGCCTCAGCGATATATCATATTTATTAAATATTATTAACATTGGGTTGCTATATATATATAAACTTCTCGAATATATCTTTTTATCGAGTCTGTAACCTGATTAAGGTTGCCATGGCGCGGCGTGAATGCTAACTGGCGCTCTAACTATCAACCTGCAACGTGTAATATATTCATTGAAGCCGTGCAAGTTGCCTTATATCCGAGGGTAAAACGTGAGATGCAAAAGTTTAACATATAAATAAATATTATGGGTGAGCTACGTGGTTCTGAATTCGAGCGTGCCCTCGCTAGATATCATTATAGCTGGCTTCTTTAAACTGAGATAAGTTTTGAAGGTATAAGTTGACGCGATGCTTCTTGTATAAATAAAACTATATATAAACAAAATAAATCAGATAGTCGGATTGTAGATCTGATAGATTAACACTAGGTTTCCTCTACCTATCCTGCTGTGTGCGGGATACAGACTGAAGCTGATTAATTAGATATAAACCAGGGTAGGCAGAGGGAATTTAGTGTTTTGATAGTTTCCGTTACATACGTTTCCCATTTTCTGCTCAATGCCGGAAGCATTGCGTGTTGAGTGGCGGAACTCAACACCGCACTTTGCCTCGTTGCCAGATCGAGGAAATGAAAATATTAAATATTTGATTTCCTGGGGTGACAATCGAGCCCTCGAACTTGTCACGCCACGTCTGGTCTCAACCGATAAACAAATAAAACTGACAAAATTTATAATATATATCCCGTAAAGAATTTAAATCTCAACACCTAATTCGACACTTGCATCGCTTAAAACAACAAAAAAAATGCACCAACACAACACATAAAAAAACACAAAATGCATTCACTATATACATTTCGCACATAAAATTCAATAAAGTCCCATAGCCGCCGTCACGCAGACGTGGTAATCACGCCGTCCCGCCGTCCCGCCAATGATCGCAGCGTGTTAACACGACGCTCTACAAACAGGCTGGGTTTGTTAAAGCTAATTAGGCTTAGTGTAAACCTCGCTGAATATACACGTATTCTATCTACAGTCGTCTGGTTCATTTGGAAATGGAGGTGAAGTGATCAGTTTAGATTGATGTGAATCGTCTTCTTGGTGATGTGTTATACATATATTACCGTACGCTTCAAGATATTAGCCATCGTTATATTATTGCTACGAAAAGTCACAGTGGATATTGTTACTTTTTCTTATTACAAGCATTATACATATAATCCAGAGACTGAGGCCAGTGGTAGCGCAGCGCCACGAAGTGTGACTGTAAAACCGACTGGTTGTGGGTTCGATCCCCACTCGAGGAGATGAAATATTTACTTAAATTTATATTTCAAATAAAGTGGGGAACGGAGTGTCTTAACACTAGGTTCCCTCTGCCTACCCTGCTGTGTGCGGGATACAGCGTGAAGCTGATTTATTTATTCATTTTATTATACATATATTTTTACTACAATCAGCTTCACGCTGTATCCGGCGCACAGCAGGGTAGACAGATGGAACCTATTGTTAAAACACTCCGTTGCGCACTTTCCGTTACATTCGGGAGGCATTGCGTGTTGAGCGTTGAGTGGCGGAACTCAACGCCGTGCTTTGCCTGGACATCAGAAATGGGAATATAAATATAAGCAAATATTTCACTTCCTCGAGTGGGGATCAAACCCACAGCCAGTCGCATTACAGTCACGGCTGGCCTCAATAATAAATAAAGACATCAAAATTAGTTTCGTAATAATTTTTAAAATTCTCTTTGATTTGTGGTTCAAAAATGCTATAAATACCTATTCAAAATATTTAAACAACACAAAACATTTCATTTCAAACGATATTACTCAACGTAATACTTAAAATGGCAGCATATAAACATTAGATCGGTAAATATAAATTGTGTCATTCGTTATACATAGGAATTCTTAATCGTATTACTCAGCTCAGTGACACACATTTTTACTCGACGCAAGCAATTTCTATAAATTCTGAAGTATTTTTTATATCGTCATAAAATTTGTACGGTTATTTCCAATTTAAATAGACAACCAATAACAGCAACCAGCTATATACTCCCAACTAAGTTTGATAACAGCGTTTGCTAATTTCGAATTTCTCAAAAAGATTTTCGGTTTCACTCCAGTGATTTTGACGTTGGGTTTCGTATATAATATTTATGTTTAAGCTAAAAATTATCTTATTTTATAAGCTAATAAGTGATATTTTAGCAGGTTGCGATGTTGCGTTTAATACGTTTTGAGCACTCCGCATTAAAGTTTCCACTTTCAATGGCTGCAATTAACATTTTGTCGCCGCCCGCCAGAGACCGGTGGTTGTTAAATTGAACCCTATCGCGTGTTCCCATGTTCCCTAGAATTCCCACTGGTTTTAACTCCGAAACTCTAGCCTGATTGACTTGACCGAACATAGACTTAGTTGGTTCATACTAAATTCTGAACTGGCTGAGGAACAATTTGGAAGTTAACAGTGTCGTATGAATTGATTAATTTAACAAATTCGAAATCAATCAAAGTACGTATTTAAAAATTAATCTTAATTAAGTATCGTATTAAAGCTACTTTCAGTAATGTATGTTGTTTTATGATATTATTGACTTGCTTTCATTTTGGTTCGTTATTGATAAATTAATAATTTTAAGAGGTTTATTTCGTTTAAAATCTGAATCCCGCAAAAGCTGTATCCCGCACACAGCAGGGTAGGCCGAGGGAATCTAGTGTTAAGATATTCCGTTCAGGCATTGCGTGGCGGAACTCAGCGCCGCGCTTTGCCTCGACCCCAGAGCGAAGAAATGGAGATATAAATTTAAGTAAATATTTCATCTCCTCGAGTGGAGATCGAACCCACAACCAGTCGATTTTGTCATACTTTGTGCCCCTGCGCCACGAATGGCCTCTATTTATCATCATTTCGTTTATTTCTCTATTATTATTTATCTCGTGTATTATATTAAAGGAGAGATTGAATAGTTTTGGTGATTGATTTTATAGTTGCTGCTTGTTATTACTTGCTACAAAAGGAAATCAAGTTAGGGAGTGTTTGAACTTAAAGCTTTGCCAATATCAATTTTCAATTATATTTAATTGAAATTTTATTAAAAAATCTTAATATATTTAAAATCTAAATTATAATTAAACATCTCCATCTTTATCTAAAATATTAATTCTAACCCCAACTATACAACTTACCTAATTAGAATTCATTGCGTACTCTTCCGCTTATATTTTATTGTTGCTTTTGAAACGTTCAGTCCATCCCCATCAGATGCACCTGCTTTTCATTTGCATACAATTCAGAGTCACTCTTCCGTTTATTTAGATCGTTTTACATTAGTATTCAACATTTATTAGCTGAAGCTCTGGGGAACCAAAGGGATGGATTAGGGGAACCCTAGTTGCCGATTCATTGGGGTCCACAAAATATGTCACTCAATCGTTCGGTTCAGAGATTTCGTTATAGTTAAATGAAGCGTGATTGTGTCGAGCACCCCACTAAATCCCATTTTTGACGGCTACATTGTTAGCTAATTTATTATAAGGGGACTTGTACATATTATTTTCTATATTTTTTTTATTATAATTATAATAGAACATATGTGTATAAATGAAAATAACATTTGTATAAATTTAATAAGATTATGTTGTAGTGGCACAGGTGGGACAGATCTGGTGTTTGTGGTTTTAAGTTTAAAATTTACATGTTTTTTGTTTAAACTACATTAATTATTCTGGATTCCTTGAAGGAATTTAATATGTGCTATTTTATACTTAACACATCATTTTTAACCTCTCGTGCTTAAAAATTTTTAAGAATATGTTCCTAATCTAATTGCATTTTCACCACAACACACCCTGTATTCTATTTAGTACGAATAATAATAATGGTATGGTATGGTTCTTTGATTATGGCGTTCCGAGCGTGCCAGTTCAGCACATATCACGTCACGTTGTATAGAGAAGACACAAAGGAGGTAGTACGGTAAAAAAAAGAAAATTTTACACGGAAAAAGAAAAACGTAAATAATGAAATTTTGCTCTAAATTACAATGTTCAATATAGTCCTTCGTTGTTTTTTTCGGACAGTGTGTAGACGCCCTAATCCCTGCGAGTTTTTCGCTGTTTTTGACATGCTATAATTACGCATATGTTCAATTTGGGGCACTTTTATCTACATTATATATATTAGGCCAGTCACGGCGCAGGCACACAAGCGCTTGGCTGTAAACGCGACAGGATATGGGTTCTATTCCTACTCGAAAAAATGAAAAAAAAATATTACGAGGTAAAGCGTTTAAAAGTTCCGCCACTCAACACGCAGTAACTCATTCCAAAATTCGGCGGAAAATAAGGAACGGAATGACTTAACACTAGATTCCCTCTACCTATCTTGCTAAGTGCGGGATACAGCGTGAAGATTATTTTTTATTATATTTACTATCCTGCTTTATTTATTTTTGATACGCTAACTCTAAATCTCAGGTTTCTGCGATAAACTGGTAATTTACGTTATTCTTTCCAAGATTTAAAGCAACAATAATGGGCCATTAAAAGTTTATTTATGCGTTGTGGTTAATTTCATCACAAACAAAAAGATTAGTTTAAGGTTCTTCATTTTATTAGATAAATTTACGATTGTACATAGTTACTTTACTTGTTCGCGATCCTATCGTGAACTACGTTGTCTTGAAACTGAAACTATAGCCAATTTTATGCTTGAAAATTGTTAATTATTAGTCTCAGAACAAAATGAGCGAAATCTATTATCCGGGACTTGACAAATGACAAGGAGAGAATTCGGAAGAATTCAGCAGAAAGTGGGGAACGATGTGTCTTAACTCTAGGTTGCTTCTGCTTCTCTTCTACCCTGCTGTGTGTGGGATTTTTTTAAAAATATTATTAAGACTTTGACAATATTAAGAACCAATTTTAATACTTCTATCAATAGAAGATGTGTGTAACAATTTTCATTACAGACACAAAAACTGCTGAATTTTAAAATAAAACAACGTAGTAGTAGCGTGAAGTTAACATTTCTTGATCCTTGTTCTTAACATAACAAGTTAATAAAAAAATAAAATAAAAGTAAGTTGAATATATTTAAATAAAAAATGTTGAGGTTGACCCAGAAAAACTTCAACGTAATAAACTCAGGTATGGTATTGGAAGTTTATTTAATAAAATACGGGGATATGAATTATTGTGATTTCTCCGTTCCAGCAAGACAAAGCGTATCGTTGAGTTCCGCTACTCAATAAGAAATGTCACATATTAGAGAACAGAGTGTTTTGACTCTAGGTTACCCTTTGTATATTTAGCTGTATGCGTAAGTGATATACTCAAATATTATGACAAACAAAATTATACAAGTAATGTGAGATAAAAACAAACCGCCATCAGAATCAACCAACTGTAATGGGAAAAGCATTCGTGCAAAAAAATAATTGGTTCCTGTATAAAGGCCGTCATCTATTTTCCATCATCAAAAATTTGATTTGGATTTTAAAATGTTGATGATTTTTTTATTTATATTTTATACCACACACTATGCTTAGAAATAAATAGAGGTTTTATGAGTGGCAGGTATTTATGCTCTACGTCAAAAAAATCAATATTAGTTATTAACATTTTTAAAGTATTGTTCCACACCAAGGAAAGAAAAATATATAAAAAAATTAACAAAACGTTAAGGGAACAAACGCCTCTTAAAAAATCCATCTATGTTCATATTTTTATACATTTTCTAAGATATTATTTCTTTTCACTTCCAATCTTTTTTTAATAGCATTTAGGTTTTTATCATCAACTAAAAATAAATCCAATAACTATTATATATACTGTAATATTTTTCAAACACACAATAATTTAATAATGTTCACAATCCTCTTATATGATTTGAAGATAATATCAACAACTGTTCGCTCCCATGTTTAATTTAAAACAATAGCTAAACATTCACCGTGTTACAGTAAATTGCTGGAATTAATTCGATACAAATAACCAGGAGTTCATGTTTCATTATGAACTGCATACACTAGAATTATGTTACGTTTGTTTGCACCTATTTGCATTTAGATCGCTCCATCTTCTATGAATTCTAATAAGGATAAATCACTGTGCGTAATCAAATTTCTACTTTTGTTGGTAAATTGCGGAGACGTGAGACCTTATGTAACCAATTTGGGGCCGTCGTCAAACATCGTCGGGGCGCTTTCAATAAAGGACCCTCGGAAAGTTTCGCTAAATTTCGTATTCCACATTTGCCTCGTATTATGCAGACGCCCCCAATGCCCCCCATAGACGTGCTTGCGCCCTTCACCGAAATTTCATTTACTTAGGTTGGTGAAACATCTATTTGAATACGTTTACCATCAACAGGATATTTTTGGAAATTAATGTTTGCTACATTTATGTATGTGGTGCAAAAGGAATTTATGAAATAATAAACGAAATTTATTTACCTATGAAAAGTAGGTTGAAATAAAAATATAAATATTTCACCTTTTTCACTAAAATTTTAACATTGTGACAAGTACAAACCCGAAATCATTTAGACATATATCTCAAATATTCACTATACTTAAGTTTCTTTTCCATATCATCTTCTCGTAAACCATAATTATTATCCTCCTATATATATAATAGAGAAAAAGTTAGCGAGCCTCAAAATAAAGTTACTACCAGTTGAAAACGCTTTGAGATGTTCTGCGTAACTAAGCTATAAAAAGCGTTGCTCAAGAGATTTAGCCAAGTTTAATGAGCGGTTTAACTTTACCGCCGAGACACTTCGTACATTTAATTTTTTTTTCGAAGGATTCATGTTATATTTTATATTAGAATTCTGATTAATATCTTTTGGACCAACACCGAATAACTCTAGACAGTCGTAAATTTTTCTGAATTAAGAAATCTGTTTCAAGTTCTGAACGACCGTGGAACTTCCATTCCAGGTCGTCGGGCACTGCTGTAAATCATTGTAAATTTCTTTTAGTCTCCAGTTCCTTTTCATGTTGTACGTACTTATTACTTTAGCCATCTACTATAACCATAAACTAAGTTAATTTATGCGTTAAATTATTAAATACCTCAACACGTTTACATTTTCTTTTGAACTCTTGTTTATTTTGCTGTTAAGGAATATTTATATTGAAAGTACTATGTTGGTTCTCTGTTATGGCTATTCTAAACTTCCTATCCGAACTATGCGGAATTTGATTTGAAACTACTTTATTTGGGGAGGCTAAAGGAACCTACTGTTAAAACGAGTGGGAATTGAAGCCACAAGCTGTCACGTTTACTGCCCTGAAATTAGGGCGTAATAATCTGATTAATCAGGGGTTTCTTAACAAGATAAATCAAATTGTGAATTCTTCGTTAAAAAATCTGTTATTCTCGATTCGATTCAGGGACGGGGAAGTCGACGTTTAATTTTATTGCTGTCTCGCCCCGCCTTCATTGAATCGTTTACCGTCGCTTCGTCAATTAATATCATTTTATTCGTATTGCCAGCAAACAGCCTTTTGAATTTAAATTTAAAGTTATTACACAACAAGATTGACCCTGATTCACCTTAACATATCTAAATGTTATTAATAATATCTTCCTACATCTACATCTGTTAAGAATAACTTTATAAAAATATATAATTAGCAAAGTAAATAAATAATTCAAAAATTAATTCAATAACTTGAGTTCCGCCACCCAACACGCAATGCCTCGAGAATTCGACAAAAAGTGGGAAACGGAAGTGATTTAATGGGGTCGGAGTGTCTTAACACTAGGTTTGGGTGCAAGAGGTGCCCTCTGCCTACCCTCCTTAGTGTGGGAAGCTTAAAAACAAGCTTTTTGCATAAAATGAGTATGTACAAATTGTGTATATTTAACATAGTAAAATTAATAATACGCCGCTTTCTATGCTTAAACCTAGACTATAGCAATTTAGATCTATTGTTAACGTTAAAGAGACGTATATTTCTCTAATTTCCAAATGTTTGTTCACAAATTTATATTGTTATGTTTCAGGTATGTTACACGACACAGTTTGTGGAGCGACTACAGTAAATAAAATGATGTTGTAAGTACTGAAACGACGGTGATGTTGTTGCCTTGTTGATTGATTGTGATGTTATATTATAAGAATTTCTTTTTTGTTTTATCTAAAGATATATATTTTTTTATTAGTTTCACGCTGTATCCCGCACACTGCAGGGTAGGCAGAGGGAACGTAGTGTTAAGACACTTCGTTCCCCACTTTCTGCCGAATTCTGGAGGCATTGTGTGTTGAGTGGCAGAACTCAACGCCGCGCTTGTTCTCGACACCAGAGCGAAGAAATGGAAAAATAAATTTAAGTAAATATTTCATCTCCTCAAGTGGGGATCGAACCCACAACCAGTTGTTTTTACAGTCACACTTAGTGCCCCTGCACCACGACTGGCCTCAAGATATTAATATGTAATAATCGGGAAAATCTAAGAACTTACTAAACTACTAGACACCATTCTTATTAAGGTAAATATTTTTAATTAAAAAAGGTAAATATGTTGAGGCCAGTCGTGGCACAGGGGCACAAGCGTGCGACTGGTAAACGCGACGGGCTGTGGATTCGATTCACTCACGAAGAAATTAAATATTTCGTAATTTTATTTTTTCGCGCTGATAATGAAGCAAAACGCGGCGTTGAGTTCCACCACTGAACTCCACCACCAACACCAGTGGTTTAATCCCATTAACTATATTACTATATATTTATAACACTTTACTTATAAGTACTAGGTTCCCAGGTTTCCTCTGCCTACTCTGCTGTATGCGGGATACAGCATGAATGTAAAAATGAATAAATAAATTGTACGTAAAAACATAGTACTATATACATTTTCTATGGTTGATACGTAGCTTATACATATATTATTAATATAAGACATAAGTTAACTTTTGAAACTAACAAATTCGTATGTAAAGATTTAAATACGCTAAACCCAATTTTATACAGCCGTAGTAACCTAAATATTCAATATTTATTCACTTCGAAGAAGTAAACAAAAGTTTGTTTATAAGTTTAATATTTCGATACAACTTCATTTATAACAGAAACTTCTTTTAAAATATACAAGTTGGGTAAAACTTGAAGCTACTTTTGATGTTCATATGACATTGAACTCGGTAGAAGATTTTTGTATTCAAAGGAGATTCGTCTTGGCAGCCAAGTTAAAGTAGGAAATACTGGATAATATTTATTTTGGTTATATACATAGAAGCCGTCGTGGCGCAGTGGCACAAACGTGTGATTATACACGCGTAGGTTGTGGGTTCGATTCCCATGAATGGGGAATGATTTTTAGGTATTAATTCATATTTTTATTTTCGCTCTGGTAACAAGTCAAGGCGCGGCGTTGAGTTTGTACTCAAAAATCCGGTGCATAATGGGGAACTGAGTGTCTTAACACCGAGCTCCCTCTGAAAAAATATTTACCGTAAAATCAGCTTCACGCCGTATCCCGCACACAGCAGGGTAGGCAGAGCGAAGAAATGAAAATATAAATGTAAATAAATATTTCATTTTCTCGAGTGGGGATCGAATCCACAACCAGTCGCTTTTAGAGTCACAGTTTTGTGCCCCTGCGACACGCATTGGATAAACGACAAGCATTTAAATGATCATTTTACGACGACAGGCCTCAAAATAATTACACTACATTGTGTTCATATAAAGAACTAAAACAACTAAAGAACCTAGGGAATTACGGTTAGGTGTATATTTAAATAAAGATTGGTTACTGAAATAACGTGTGATTTATGAAATATTCAGCCCCGCCTAATATAGAAGTCTAGCATTACTTGGAAACAAAATTTCAACTTCTATTTTGTAAATATGAACAACTAAATATTTAATTGAGACTGTCGCTTTATAACGTCAACGCGACAGCTTGTTAGTGTAAGCGCGAAGGTTGTGGATTCAATTACCACTCAGGGGAATTAATTATTTATTTTCTTTTACATTACTTTAGTAAGAAGACAAAGAAAGGCGGTGAATTTCGTCACTTAACACGCAATGATTCGAAAATTGGAGATCGGAGATACTTATCACTAGATTCCCTGTGCCTACCCTACTAAGTGCGAGATGTAATGTGAATCTAAAGAAAAAAATAATAACTGAACTCACTAAACGTGACAATTATACATTCAAATCTCACATGTATTATTATTATATATTTTTAATGGAGTGAAAACGGCGAATGTTGAAGCATATCAAGCGTGACATGTGGATGTAGTATAAATCTAAGATTTTTTTTACAAACCTCTCCATGTCTAGTACTTATTCTTAAAATGAGGGAGAAACTTATTAATATTTTAAAAAAAATCTTCGTATTATACAAAGTACATATCTTACGTTAACTTAGGAATACTAAAAATTCTAACTTTCAAGGATAATTGAAATGATCATTTAAATGCTTTCTTTAAATCTCATTGCCCAAATAACAACGTATCACGTACGATCAAAGTGAAACAAATAACCTGTGGTGGTATAGGAGGAAAATTATAGAAGGATATTATAAAATATAAAACTGAAAGTATAAATAATAGAACATCATATGCATTAACAAATATAAAAATAATATTATGTGAATTATCTTAATATACTATTATATTTAGAAACGAGATAATTCGGATAGCAGGGCATCGTAATGTAGCTGAACAAACAGCGTTTGTAGGAAACGTAACGATTGTGGTTTTGGTTCTGGTTCGAATTTCCTCGTTTTGATAAGAAAAAGCAAAGCGTTTGGTTCCGCCATTAAACAACCAGTGTTGCGGATTCTCGCAGAGAGTGGATAATGGAGTGTCTTGACACTAGATGTTTTCTTTGCCTTGTGGAATAAATCTTAAGTGATAAAAGTATTAGATATCTTTTGAGGAAATATGATATTTAATGGTTTTTTATTTAAATATCTGTCAATTTTAAATAAATTATAAATTAAAAACACCTTTATAAAACAAATTGCAGAAGCGTTTTAGTAATTTTATCATTTATTTTATGACCAATTTTTCCACATCTTGGGTTACATTATTTCATTTTTATTAGGATCTCCATTTTTTTTTGAAAATGTAACATGGCCTATGTTACTCAGTGAAGATGCAGCTTTCTAATGGTGAAAAAAATTTTGAAATCGGTCCAGTAGATTTTGTGTGAAAACAAAACAAACATACATACAAAAATACAAATGTTTCCTCTTTATAATATTAGTATAGAAGTATAGATAATATCAAACATAGGTACTATACAACATTAATATCAGTAACATGCGGTCATGTTAGAACATGTACATCTATATATATACTACCTGTAACCTAATATATTCTAGAATATGATGTTTCTATTGCATTGTTGGCGCTATCCGTTCTCAGTTCACATAACGAAAATCAAATATAACAAATTGAAATCCATCGTGCGGGGCCAACGCAAACATCGATATCGAGAAACAGTAGGGAAAACTGAAAAGTAAAATATTTATTGTCTGCACTCCTCCTCGACTTGAATAAATACCCAATGTTATTTCCACTTCTCCAACTGTTTTAACGCACTCCGATACTCCTTCAGCCTTTGTTGCTTGGGAAAGTTTCGAAGGTCTTTTAGTGGCTTATTAATTTTGTACGTCTCATAAGGCCTTTGGACCCTTTTAATTAAATTGTGAATAAAGAAAATTATTGAAGGTGGTGAAAGGTTTTGAAGATTTGGATTATTTAGTTTCTTACTTTCGTTGTTTATTTCTATCAAAGCTAGGTTATTTGATATGTTTTTGGTTCTCGTTATAATGTGTAAATTAATGTTGAAATTTACACGTCTTATTTTATTATATTATTTGAGGTCGATCGTGGCGCAGCGGCACGAGGTGTGACTACAAAACCGACTGGTTGTGGGTTCGATCCCCACTCGAGGAGATGAAATATTTACTTAAATTTATATTTCCATTTCTTCGTTCTGGTGTCGAGGTTAAGCGCGGCGTTGAGTTCTGCCACTCAACACGCAATGCCTCCAGAATCCGGCAGTAAGTGGGGAACGGAATGTCTTAACACTAGGTTCCCTCTGCCTACCCTGTTGTGCTAATTGATAGCTAATGAAGCTAATTTAATTTATTTATTTTTTTAATTTTATTATGTGTGTATTAATAATCTGAGACCGCCGTGGTGCAGTGGCTCAACTATTTTCATTTGCGGCGTTAAGTTCCGCCACTAAACTACGAACTGTCTTAAAATTAGAATCCCTCTGCTTACCCGGCTTCCCGTAATGTGTGTGGATACAGTGTAAAGCTAAAAAATATTATCACTAATTTCTACCGTATTTCAATTTTCAACAAACTGTATTACTGTTTTTTCATAACTTTTGGAACCTTAACCCACTGTTTATAACATTTTAACTATAGTACAAACTTATGTTTTACATTATAATACAAAACTAAGTTATTACATTATAGAAAAACTCGATATACTAACAAACTTAACTGAAAACATTAAAATATTTGCATAATATCCATAACAACTTGTCACATCACTTAAGAAAGTAAAGAGAACACCTACATACGCTCCAAGTTTATTCTCTATCCATTATACGCCTAGATCCAAACCGGATCGAACCGATCGACCTCCCCCGGGATCGAATTCCCACCCCGTGTTTATTCTCAACGTCTTTATTCTGTGGACTGAAATGCAATATATTTTTCCCCCATATTACAACACGTTTGAGCTAAGGGTAGTAGGAAACTACCCGAAATTTGTACGTAGTTCACGCACGGCCTTTCTTATGGTACAGTAAACTTATTATCGCACGCCATTTTGTGTTAGAAGAGTGAGTTATTTATATTTTTATTGGACTTATGATACATTTTTATATTGCAGCGTTAAATTGCGTTACAAATATTAATAATAAAATAAATAAAATTAAATCAGTTTGTCACTGTATCCCGCTCACAGCAGAGTAGACAGTGTTAAGACACTCCGTTCTCCACTTTCCCACGCATTGTGGAGGCATTTTGTATTGAGTTTTGAAACTCTACGCCGTGCTTTGCCTTGAAACCAGAGCGAAGAAACGGAAATATATATTTAAATAAATATTTCATTTCCTTGAGTAGGTATCGAACCCACTTGTACACCTGCCATTGGCCACTTTAAATAATAAATATACGTAATTATTAATCCGATTTAAGAGTTTCATTTAAAGTATCTAAAAATCAAAGATCATATTAAAGAGGAATAAAATTGTGTATGTCAGGTTAACAGGCTGTATCTCACAAACTAGAAATCTCGTGTCTCATTAACTCGCTTTCATACAACGTTAATCAGTAAAAGTCAGGCCCGTGCGATTCGCGACGCGTATCAGAGTGAAATATGGCGTACGTGTTTGCATGTTGCCCTTACCTTTGTTGGATAGGCTCTACTATCTTTAAGTTATTTATTTTTTTTTTAATAAACTACTTGGTGTTAAATATTTGATATTTAATTTTTTTTTAGGTTCACGCTGTATCCAATTTTTAGCGTGGTAGGCACCTGGGAACCTAATTTTAAGACGTTCCGTTTTCATTAAGACGCTTCCAGTAACGTTTCGCGGAAAGTGGGTGGGTTCTTTGCGTGTTGAGTGGCGGAACTCACCGCCGCACTTTGCCTTGTTACCAGAGCGAGGAATTGAAAAAAATAAATATTTCATTCCCCCGAGTGAGAACCGAACACAAAACCTTCGCATTTACAGCCGCATACTTGCGTCTCTGCGCCACGCCTCATATTAGGTTGATATTTCCTTTATTTACATTTATATATGTCATAATTATAAATTCGATTCTTACATAGTGTTGCAAACAAATATTTCCATAGTTGGCCGTCGTCTTTTAGTTTCCACTATTGTAAAAGATTCTTAATTTTGTGATAATCTCTCCTCCTCTGCTCCAGAGATCTGTTCTTCAATGTAAAAAGATAAATAAATGTTTAAAAGCAGTTCAAAAAGCTTTGTGTGCTTCTTTGAAGTCAAATCTGGAATTATATTATATTTTTTTTAATCTACTTCGACTCGGACGGATTCGCTCATAAACGTTAACGTCTTTAGGCAACGGTATAGTTACGTATATTTAAATAAAGATTTTAAAAAATAAAAATAAATCAGCTTCACGCTGTATCCCGCACACAACAGGGTAGGCAGACGGAACCAAGTGTTAAGACACTTCGTTCCCCACTTTCTGCCGAATTCTGGAGGCAAATATAATAAAATAATGTATATTCTTCGACGGAAAACTTAGAAAGGAGTTCCTTAACACTAGTTTCCCTTTGACTAACCCGCTGTGTACGGGATATAGAGTGACGCATTTTTTTTTCTCTATTTTTATTATAAATATTATCTCTCTATTTAATATATGTGTGTTAATATAAAATTTGAGGCCAGTCGTGGCGCAGTGGCACAAAGTGTGACTGTAAAACCGACTGGTTGTGGGTTCGATCACCACTCGAGGAGATGAAATATTTACTTAAATTTACATTTCCATTTCTTCGCTCTGGTCGAGGTAAAGCGCGGCGTTGAGTCCTACCACTCAACACGCAATGCCTCCAAAATTCGGCAGAAAGTGGGGAACGGAGTGTCTTAACACTAGGTTCCCTCTGCCTACCCTGCTGTGTGCGGGATACAGCGTGAAGCTAATTTATTTTTTATTTTTATTTAATATAAAATTTACTATATTGTCCGTATTATATGTTGTTAATAATCTAAGCCTATCATGTCATAACCTTCTCAATATCTCCTTAATCGCTTAATCCTTCAACTATTGCGAATATATATGAACATAATATATATTTCAACTGTACGTTACCGTAGCGTTTGGCGCTCTGTACTCTCTGACTACCCCGCTAGGGATACAGCTAGTTTAGATTAGATTAAATGGCGCAGGGGTACAAATGTGAGATTGTAAACGCGACTGGTTGTGGGTTCTATCCCCAGTCGAATAAAGTAGTGATGGCTGGCGTCGAGGCCGAACGCGGCGTAGAGTTCCGCCACCCAACACGCTGTCTCCTGAATTCAGAAAATGGGGAACGTTAGTGTATTAACACTAGGGTCCCTATATCTACCTTGCTGTGTGCAGGATACAGCTTGATGCTGGCTTTTACTTGTGTGTATGTATGGATAGGTTTAAATGGATTTCATTTAAGATATAAGTACAAATATTAAATTTCTTATTCTCGCTCTCAAAATACTTACTTAATATGTTTAATAAGAATTCAGAGCGCAAGAATATTTTACGAGGTTTTATTATTCGGGATATCGATATCATATCACTTGTTTTACCATATGATATAACGTTATTAATTTCAAGAAAAAAATCATCACCATTTTCTTATTAGATCCACGCTGAATGTGATGAACCTAGTGTTAGTACATTCTGTTCCTTATGTTCCGCCATATTATAATTCTGACATCATTGCGTGTTGAGTGACGGAACTTAACGCCGCGCTTTGCTTCCACAGAAAAGCGGAAAAAATAGAAATATTAAATATTTCAATTCCTCGAGTGGCAATCGAACCCACAACCTGTCACGTTTACAGTCACTCTCTGTGCCCCTGCGCCACGACTGGCCTCACCACCACATTGTAATTTCAATTCGCTAATCAATTGTAGTTTGATGAACTACTACGCTCCAGTCCGATAGCCTATTAATTTACTGGCCATGCTGGCATGTACATAAAATACATTTTGAACAGGCATAAAGCTTACTTACTAACCGGATGGACTATCTCATTTCGTTAGCATGGTTCTCAGATATTTGTATAAATCAGTTTCACGCTGTATCCCGCACACAGCAGGGTAGGTAAAGAGAACTTAGTGTTAACCCTTTCACGACTACGGGGACCCATTTGTCCCAGATGATAAAATTGAAGGTAGTCAGGAAAAAAGAAACAGATATGTGTTTTTTTTTTGTCAATTAGTTTCTAGAAGTACCTTTTTATTATTTGATTATATTTAATTAGCTATCCAATCATCATACTTTAACTTATTAGCATTAAAAAGTGGCTGTTTGCTCCGCGCGGAATTCCAATACTTTAGAAATGGATTTCAATGAGTAAAAGTGACATTTAAGGTTTTATTTCCTAAAATATTGATTCAGTGGTAAGTATTTATTAAGTTTGTACACTTAAAATACATTTTTTTACGCTTTCTACTTGTATAAGTCGTCGTAAACCAAAAGGGACAACATTGTCCCTATGGTCTATGAAGGAGCTATTTTGCACATAAATTTTGTTGCAAAAAAAATTCATTATTACCCTCAATTATTTATTTTTATTTTTTCATACTTTATTTTGTAAGGGACGTGGAATTTTTGAACTCAAGGAAGATGAAATTCGAAATATTTTATTGAGATTTAATAATTACTATGACGACAATTTACTGCTTGACGAGGAAGATCAAAAACTATTGACACAGAATGATGACCAAGGCGCATGGTGTAAAGATTGATGATACATCATTGTAACATCTAGAAATAAAAAAACAAATCACCTGAACTTTCAACTTCTGCAGTAAATCCTACCATAGTACCACAATGCAACAGTCAACCTGATTACGTGCAGTCAGAGAACATACATTCCAAATGTTCTTCCTAATGTGGAGTATCAATTCAGAAAGGTACTATTGATATATTTGTTTCTACAAAAAAATACTTTAGTTCAAATCATAGACTCAGATAATATAACTAAATAAAGATATATAATACAACAAAATATCGCCTGTAGAAACATACGTTGTAAAACGACGTAAAACTGTATGTAGTCAGCAGAGAAAAATTATGTGTAATGTCCAAGTATAGTATATCACGTTATAGTAATAGTATATCACATTAAAAATATGCGTAAAATTGATCTTACGGAGCAACATAATGTGCTAGGAACTAGATCGGAAATCTAAAATTAAGCATTATCTACGATTATTCTTTGATTTGTTTGATATGGCTGCCAATAACTTGTATACATATATTGTATACAAAGGTTTACAATGAAGAAAAAATGGAAGAAAGTCTTTTTACCAGCCTACAGCAAGGCAAAAGGCAAAGAGCTTTAGGTAAGTCGTAGCTTGGAGTTTATTCAACGGCTTTACTACCAGACACCTCTTTGTCTATCCAAGAACATGTCTATGTTCTTATTTGAAATGTGAGTGTCGTACGAAAATCTACAAAGCCACAGTTACCATTACAAGCAATAGATGAAGCCAGTGTCCGCAAGAGATGCGTAAATTGTGCCAAGAATAAGGAGGAAAACCGTACAAATGATAGTTGTGCTGATCTGTAAAGTTCATCTCTGCTATAAAAATGAAAGAAATAATTTCGCTGACTTTCATAACCAGTATAATTTTACTATTTGAGTATTTAGGTGAAGTAGTATATTATTTCGTTGAAAAATAAGAATATGTGTAATAATCATAGCGATTTGTTTTATTAAACCCCCTACTTAATTTATAAATCATATAATTATAAAGATGATTTTTATGACAATAAGTTACCTCTTACGACCACAGGGACAGCCGTGTCCCATAAAAAAACACAAAAACTAAAACTAAATTTAATATTTTTCTTTAAAAATATGTTTTTTAGATCCACAATAAGTTATATTAAACAGTTAAAATAAACGCAACACCTCTCAAAACCTTATGGTCCTGAAAGGGTTAAGACACACTGTTCCCCTCTTTCGTCGTCGAATATTTCGATGTATTGCGTGTTGAGTAGCGAAACTCAACGCCAGGTTTTTGCTTTAGTTCCAGAGCAATGAAATAGAAATATTAATAAATAATAATTATTTATTCACATTTCATTACATTTGCGTGGGGATCGAACCCACGACCGTCACGTTACAGTCACATCCCAATTCCCCTGCGCCACGACTGCCTCACAGATATTCAGAATATTAATATTACCATTACAACAATTCTAGTACAGAATAAATAAATTAATAATCGATTTATACAAACATCACAGAATATTTATAACTATCTCTAATAACGACATATTATCATATTCAGCGATTGTAATATATGTATTTTAGGCGTAATCATATCTGATTTGACCAATATACATTAAAATAGAAAATCTAATATTACAAAATATCCTGTTTCGAATTGAACGCGAAATACGTAACAAAGTTTTTACATGCTTGGCTTACAATGCGTTGTTTTGGTCAAGAATGTATGAGCACGCTGTTAAAATTAATATAATTATAATATATTTTATAATTTTTATCTATGCTTATTATAAAATCGTAAAGGATCGGTGTCTGTACATCGAAGATATATAAGAAAAATATTATTGGAGGCTTTTATTAATGAATAATGGCTAGGGGCACAAAGTGTGACTGTAAATCGACTGGTTGTAGGCTCGATCCTCACTCGAGTAGATGAAATATTTACTTAAATATTATATTTCCATTTCTTCGCTTTGGCATCGAGGGAAAGCGCGGCGTTGAGTTATGCCACTCAGCACACAATGCCTCCAGAGTTCAGCAAAAAGTGGGGAACGGAATGTCTTAACACTAGGTTCCCTATGTCTAGCCTGCTGTGTGCGGGATACAGCGTGAAGGTGATTTATTTTATTACAATGTTTTTTTTATTATTGTCTATTTGCCTGTACATTTGTTAACGCTAAGCTCTGAAACGGTTTAACCGATTTAAATACAGTTTTCACTAGAGGAATCTGGTAAATTTTCCTCAACAAATAGTCTTTGTGTTATTACAATCGGTTCATAAATAAAAACGTTACGTCAATATAAAAAATTACATGCGACAATATTGCTACAAAATAAATGATTTATTAATTAGCTCAAACTTTAGGTTTAATTGTTTGGATTTTATCTCTTAAATGTTATCAGATCACGAAAGTAAAAAAGAAACAAAGAGGAGAAAATAAATAAATGTGTAGTATATTTAGATATAGAAAAATAGGAAAATAATATATTTTTTTTAAAGTAGAAAGTTAAAGATTTTTTTTAATCAAAAAAAAAATATCGCTAAAAAAAGGGGCCGAAGCGAAGCGACTCAGAGGCATCTCGTTACAAGTACACGCTATACCTTTATTTAAAACAGCCGATTTATACCCTACTTAAGTAAAAGGGCCCTTATAAGATGGCTGTAGTAGCGTAATCCACCGGCTGCCTTACATTTAATTCTGACAAAATTAATTACAGTAAGTAAGCTTACCGTTTGCCTTTTAATTAATTGCTATAATATTTGAACAGCCATCGCGATTTATAACATCGATTTAGATCTTCTAACGATTTACGACTGTTCATTTTCAACAATTATTTCTAGTATTAAAATTGAAAATTTCGAATAAATATATAACGAATAAATATACAAAAAAATAAAAACATACAAAAATAAACATAACATACATATATAAATAAAAGCAGAAAGCGAAGGGTTTAAAGGTGATAGATTTGAAACGTGAATTAACTTGATCTTTCCTTTGGAAATGACTTAATATTTCACTGAGTTTTATTCTTAATCTTCTACCATAACCACGTTATGGTGCACTTTGTGGAACAAGACTTGGAAGATATCAATATTATAAATAGATAAAAACCTTCGTGGTGTAGCAGCATAAGCGTGTGAATAAACGCGATAGATTGTGGATTCGATTCCTATTCAAGGAAATTATATATTTAATATTTTAATTTTCCTTGCTCTGACTAGCGAGGCATTGACGCAACACGCAATGCCTCCCGAATTCTGCAGAATATACGTAATGGAGTGTCTTAACACTAGGTTCCCAGTCTACCCTGTTATGTGCGGGATACATTGTGAACCTAAATGATAATAATAATATAAACATTTCACTGTGCTACGCTTGAACTTAAAACTATCGCGTGTGCTTTGTATTTGTAATGTCAGATACAGAAAAGTGAAATAATGTGTTCACGTCCATTTTTTAATTCTTATTAAAAAGAAAACTACATTTTATAATATGCAAATTATCTTTAATACAATAAATATGTTTATTTGCCTCAGTGATATAAGTCACTTTTACTATAAAAAAAAATACATATATCTCGTATTTATATTATTTTTTTATTGACAAAGCGCGGCGTTGAGCTCCGTCACTCAACACGCAATGTCTCCAGGACTCGGCGGAAAGTGGGCAACGGAGTGTCTTAACACTAGGTTACCTCTGCCTACCATGCTGTGTGCGGGATACAGTGTGAAGCTGATTTTTATTTTAATCTCGTATTTAGCTGAATAGGCAGTTGAAACCCAGCATTAAGACACTCCCTTTCCACTTTTCGCCTAATTTTTGAGACATTGCGTTAGCGTTTAGAAATCAAAGCCGCACTTTGTCTTGTTACCATGAAAAAAAATTAAAATAAATAATTCATTTCCCCGAACCCATAACCGCCTCGTTTTGAAAACATACAATGTGCTGAACCACGACGGGCTCTGAAAAACATATGCAAATGAAACACAATTTATTCAAAGAAAGCAAACAACTAAACACGCAACATCAAAGAAACACAAAAAATTTAATCTCTCAAGTTTGACTCAAATTCTAATAGAAAAATCTGGAGTCACGAGAAGGAGTAACTTTCCAGATTTTTCTAGACAAAACAGCAGCAGGACTGCAAAGTCGGTTACTCTAACTCCTGAAATAGCAGTACTTACGTTAAGAGGTACCCGTTAATAGCCAGGTTTAACGGTTCATTCATAAACCCAGTAATGAGGTCATTGACACCGCACTCGTTATAACCTGTGAACTATGCCTGTGTTTTTTTTTCTGTTAATTAAGTGTATTTTGAGGCCATTCGTGGCGTAGCACAAAGTGTGATTGTAAAAGCGATAGGTTGTGGGTTCCATTCCCATTCGAGAAAATGAAATATTTATTATTTTCAATTCATCGCTCTGGTGTCGCACTCAATACGCATGCCTCAAGAATTCGGAGGATAGTGGGGAGCTGACTGTCTTTAACACTAGGTTCCCACTGCCTAACCAGATATACAGCGTGAAACTGATAAACAGAAAAAAGTATATTTTGACATGCTTCACTAATGTTGAGCAGAAAACCTTGTAAACAACTACAAATTGGCATTCTAAAGAGGTTGTTGTAACAAGTATTTTAATACAGATATTTATTTTACTGTAGTTTAATTTTTACTTTTGTTGCACAATTGGGTGTTTAAACAAAGCAGCTACACGCTGTATCCCACTAGTGTTAAGACACTCCGTTCCCCTTAAGACACTTCCGTTCCGCACTTTTCGCCGAATCCCTAAGGCATTGCGTTTTGAGCGGCGGAACTTACGTCGCGCTGTGCCTCGGAGCGAAGAAATGAAAATATTGAATATTTCGTTTCCTCGAATGGGAATCAAACTTCCGACTCGTCACGTTTACAGTCACACGCTTGTGCCCCTGCGCCACGACTGAACTGACTGACTTCTTCCAAGTTGAAAAAAAAACTTACATACAATATGTATATATTGTCTTGAAAATATAATGCTATGGTAAAATATTTAGGAATAATATTTTTTTTCCTGCAACGTAACAAAGATCAAACGAGATGAAGACATTTGCATTTAACTTACAGAAGCCAACGTTTGTAGTTTCCTTAACGAGTGGAACGGAAACCACTTTGCGGAAATGCAGTTTTTAGATAGCAGCACATTTGTGGGGAAAGTGCTTTACGTACATTTCGTGAAATAAAAATGTTCTTAAGCATTATTTTTTCGACCCCAATTCCTTTTTTTTTTTTGACTAAAGCTTTATCCCACATGGGGGGGTAGGCAGAGAGAATCTTGTGTCATGGCTCTTTCTCTTTTCTTAATTTTTAGATAATATTAACCGACGTGTATAAAAAATAAATAATAATTTATTTCTCGAACCTACAACTGTTGCGATAACAGTAATGTTGCGCCACGATGGCCTCAATTATTTAGTTATAGTAATAAAAACCATTTCGTTTTGGTTCTTACATAAATACTCAAATTTTACCTTTAAAGGGCCAGTTGTGATTTACTTATAAAAACTTGTACTTAATAAACTTCTTGTATACAATTCTGAAACAAGAAAAGTGAGTACCTAATTTAAAATGGTCACTTTTTGTGAGCTTTTTTTGTGAGTCACAGCACTGATTACTTGCAGCTTTCGGTAAATAACTTTTTTATGCACTTCCTTTTCACGCCTATCGAAGCTTGGTTTTTTTTAATAACTCTCTTGCGGAATCTCAAATACGCATATCTACCTATATACCATACCATGTTTGAGGCCAGTCGTGGTGCAGCGGCACGAAGTGTGACTGTAAAACCGACTGGTTGTGGGTTCGATCCCCAGTCGAGGAGATGAAATATTTACTTAAATTTATATTTCCATTTCTTCGCTTTGGTGTCTAGGCTAAGCGCGGCGTTGAGTTCTGCCACTCATCACGTAATGCCTCCAGAATTTGGCAGAAAGTGGGGAACGGAATGTCTTAACACTAGGTTCCCTCTGCCTACCCTGCTGTATGCGAGATACAGCGTAAAGCTGATTTGATTTACCTACTATGCATAACTCTATAATTATAATATATAATATTAAACTTTAATTTTGTTAATTCTATAGCTGAACAAGCTAGAATAAAAGCTTTATAAACTCGTCATTCAAACTATATAAGAAATAATAATATAATTTCAACCTATCATATTTTGCATACCATTGCCCGACAATGCAAAGAAACAACTCGAGCAAGGGTTGCGCCCGCGCATGAGATCTATAGATAAGGCGTACAAGCGAGTCACTACGAAGACGCTCACCCGACGGAGGTCATTCAACGCTTCACTTAATATCTATCCCTTATTAACTTCACCTCGTCCACGTCTCTATCTCTTTCTCTCCTATAAAAAATTCACCTCGCCCACCTCTCTGTCTCTTTCTCTCATATGAAAATTTAACATAATTGGAGCTAGAAGACGACAATGGTTGATGGACATCATTTTACATTTATGCTGGAGGAGACCTCGTTGCGTGAATTAAATTAATGCTATAGTAAATTTTATAATTTAAATTGAATTATTTAATAAGCGTGTCTATTAAATTTTGTTAACCGACTTCTATAAAAGGAAGAGGCTATCAAATCGACTGTAAGCCTCGTACTTGTTAAATTGTAAAATTATATTCAAGATTTCTGGAAGTTTTCATATTGTTTTTAATAAACGTTCTATAGGGGAGCGGTCTAGTACGGGGCTTCAAACTTTGTTAGCGCTCGAAGTTACTATTCAGTTCGATGCTCTAGAAATTTGATAGCTTATTGAACTATAAACGTCCATTCTGTTCTCATTATACATTAATTTAGGTTAGTTAATTTTGATTTAAATTATACTTTGTATATGTGTTCTCTTGTGTATTTTACGATACATAGAAAATTTTGTGACAAATGTCTCTGCTCTCCCTAATAAACGAACCTGGATAATTCGCTTCACTTATTCCACAACAGCAATAAATAACTCGCCTGCGGAATTCGAAGTCGCTACCACTGCGCACAGTAGGTGGTACGCATTCCCAGTTGCACCACAGTCGTCTGTCTATGTACAGTTAGATTTATTCCCATTATACTTTATTTATAAAGTTCTAAAAAAAAACAAATAAAAAAACTATAGTAAAAAATCTACAACGGCCAACAGCCGTACACCCGTGAAACTGAGAAAATAACCGGTTCAAGCTTCGCTGACGCACTTCTATTTACTGTCAGCGTTTCTTATCTTTACGCGACTAAGTGAAACGAATACCTCAAAGACTACAAATGCTATCTCACAACGTCCACACGATGCATATTATGAGTTCATTGGCTTTCATATCTGTAGAATCGAGCTCCGCAGTAGATATCGTCAATCAATTATGGTATGTCACAGTCGTATATCATGGGATGTCAGCTCAATCTCAGTACACGGTACGGTACGGGTGCTTGGATTGAGTTTGTGAATGTAATCTTATTGTGAACGTAGCAGGAAGCCACAAGTTGGACTTATTTCTAGATTTGTAATCAAATTTATATCTATTCTTAGATATAATAAAATTGAGACGGATGGATGTCTGTACGTGGGAGGTGTTTAGGAAAAAAATGTTATTGAATATTGTGAATGTAAAACCAACTGGTTGTGGGTTCAATCCCCACCCGAGAAGATGAAATATTTACTTAAATTTATTTTTCCATTTCTTCTCTCTGGTGTCGAAGCAGAGCGCGGCGTTGAGTTTTGCCAGTCAACATGCAATGCTTCTAGAATTTGGGCAGAAAGTGGGAAACGGAGTGTTTTAACATTAAGTTTCCTCTACCTACCCTGCTGCGTGCGGTATACAGTGTGAAGCTGATAATTTATTGTTATAATGAAACCTATGACAATTATTTTTTAGTTTTTGTCTTTTTGTCTGTGCGTTTGTTGACGTTAATATTAGAAACGGCTTAACCTTTTTAAATGCACTATTCTATTATCACAAACTTAACTCAACCTTTAACATTTAGTGTTTGTTTTATTTCAATCGATTTTCAAATAAAAAAGTTATGTTATGTAAATGACCACAAAAGTAATTCAGATGAGAAAATAAATAGTTGTGTACTAAAAGCGTACGACTAATATATCATATGGATACTCGAATATGTGTATAGAATATTCAATTCCTCTTGTGGAATCAATGGAATGATCAAATGAATTTATGTCTCTTAATAAAAGATGGCTATTGTTTTGCTTTGTTAGACATATTTTGTCATTTTCTTGGACACGCGGAGGCTATCAATTTTCGGGCTACCTTATAAATCATCCTAGCTGTCGTTTTCGGACGAAGAAACCGATCACATAATATGCCAATATTGTTCAAATTTTCCTTTATATTATACATTACATTATATCAGAGATCAGTAGAGTTGCAGGGCCAAGTTCTGCCGCTGAACACGCAATTTCTCCAGATTTCAGCGGAAAATATGGAATGGAGTGTCTTAACACTAGGTTCTCTCTGCCTACTCTGCTGTGTGCGAATACTATATTCCCTCGGCATTTGCTATGTGCAGGCTATAGCGTGAAGCTGTTAAAAATAATAATATATACCTATAGCTTTCCAAGTATCAAGGATGTTTCGCAGTTAGCCAGCTATAGTGAAATCCACAATCAATTACCATGTTTCAAATTCATAAATCATTCCAGCTATAGGCTGCGGTATGACATTCGCCAAGCCGAGCTCTCCCTCGTCGCAATATAGTCGTTATATTATTGTGGTCATATGATTTATTTTCGTGGTGCACAATTGGGGACGATACATTTTCGTATTTTAGCTATTTCTTATTTTTTTTTAAATATACCTTTTAATATTCCTGTAGAAACTATATATTTGACACTGGGCAGCGCTTATCTCATCAGTATATATTGTAGACTACATTCATTTTGTCACTGTAGTACAGTTCCAAACTTTATCCATTGTGGGTTCAGTTCTGATTCTGAGGAATATATAGCTTCATTTACTCGCTCTTGTAATAAGACAAAGCGACATTCCATATCTAGAAAACTAGACGGTGCCGGGAAACAGAGTGTCTTGACACTACATTTCCTCTGCCTATCCTACTATAGTATGCGTAAAGCTAAAATAAAAGTAACTATACAAAAATACCTTTTTACTTCCTACAGTATTATATTAATAAACCAATTATATAAAAAATGTGCATATTTAAATTACATTATTCATACAGAAATTCTTATGTAAACTCATATAGATTACTCATTTGTTAATGCGACGAGACCGCCTAGTTTAACTTCCGTCAATTTGCCTGATGCTTTTATCGACGATATCTTTAGTTTTTACAAGGTAATTCATTATAGCCAACTGTCAGTTCTCGTTTTTATGATATAGTCTTCTTTTGAGTTGATATGTTTAATTAATTTAATACAATATATCAGTATCAAGAGGCTAATGTATTATTTTGTAAGTGATGTTCTTTTTTTTTTGGTACATAAAAAAACTAACTAGTCTTAACACTAGGTTCTCTCTACCTACCCTGCTGTGTGCGGGATACAGCGTGAAGCTGATTTATATTGTTTTATTATGAATTGCAGAATGTGCAGAATCGGGATATGCCACTTTTATCCATATAATGTAAAAGATACATCCATATTTGTACTTATTAATAAATTCATAAAGACTAGAATTTTTAGGTTTATATATTTTTCTTTTTTCTTTTTTCTTTAACCCACTCACTCATATAATGTAAAAGATACATCCATATTTGTACTTATTAATAAATTCATAAAGACTAGAATTTTTAAGTTTATATATTTTTCTTTTTTCTTTTTTCTTTAACCCACTCACTACAAACCAGCCTTCTTCGTCAAAACATAATATTATTTAGTGTTTGCGTAGACTATAATCCACCATCCAATATAAACTCAATTGTGTTTTATCTATCTTTTTCTTTCGCAATATCAGATTTATCTTCCGCCTATATATGAATAAATCAGCCAAGTATGTTTGTATTGACATATGAGTATATGATTCTTGACGTCGTCTCGCCGCATTCATCAATTTAAGTAAAAGCTGAGTTGAGTAGTTTAAGTAAGAAATTGAACGTAAATATATATTTGTTCTTCCTTTAGTAATAAAGAAGGGAAAAGTTTTAAATTCGATTTTTTTTTTCATTTATAAAAAAAGTTAGTTAGTTTTGTAAATTAGTTAATAAATACAACAATATAAAGTGAAAACATCCAAATTCTTCAAATAGTATTATTGCACGTATCATAAAAACACAAAAATTAAAATATTAGAAATTATCTCAAAAAGAGGCCAGTCATGGCGCAGCGGCACGGGGTGTGACTGTAAAATCGACTGGTTGTGGGTTCGATCCCCATTCGGGGAGATGAAATATTTACTTAAATTTATATTTCCATTTTCTTCGCTCTGGTGTCGAGGTTAAGCGCGGCGTTGAGTTCTGCCACTCAACACGCAATGCCTCCAGAATTCGGCAGAAAGTGGGGAACGGAGTGTCTTAACACTAGGTTCCCTGTGGCCACCCTGCTGTGTGCGGGATACAGCGTGAAGCTGATTTATGATTTGATATTTCTCTCAAAAAAAAAAAATAACAGATGTGAATGACTATGCATACAGACTACATTTATAAAAGTATGACCACACTCAGATAAATAAAATTCTTATTATGCATATTAAAGTGGATAACGTAGGACAAATTTTTATACACAAAATTAATTAAAATTTAACTAAATATTCAGTATCTTTCAAGAGAGAGCAATACGAAAATGAACTAACATTTCACCTTTAAAATTTAATTCCGGACTCGCAAATTACTTTTCAATTAAACAATATATATCTTTGGAATGCTAAAATAGGAATTTAATTTGGAATGTGAATTTAATACATTACTCCGCCATTAAACATTCACATTAATGCCCAATTATAATATTAATAGCAATAAGAACCGGTTCGAAGACGTTTATTTAGTTCGAGCTTCATAATATTGCGTGGAGGCTTTTGTTGGAGCTATTAACTTAGTATTAATCGGCTTATTTCACGCCCTGTACATAATTTCGTTTTGAATATAAATTTTATAATTTGCTAAGTTATGTACTTACCTATTTGTGTAGAGGAAGATGTATTGTTTTAGGGTTCCGTATGTTTTAAAGAAAAAAAGGAACCTTTATTAGATCACTTTGTTGTCCGTCTGTCTGTCTATCTGTCGAGAGACTTTATCTCAGAAACCCTTGGAGATGACGAGTTAAAATTCAAAACATATGTATATCTAGATTTTCTGAAAAAAATCATATTTCTACATTTAGTAAGAAAAAGATATGACCGTTTATATCGTAAAAAATGCATATTTCGAGACTAAAGCGAATCAAATTTCAAGAATTATGAAATTTGGCACCTAGCATCTACAGGTAGTACTCATTCAGGAAAAAATCTGAAAGCTGTAGATTTGTGGGTAAATCCTAAAAATAATAGCTTTAAAATGCCGACGAAATTTTGATATTAAAGCCGCTAGTTCAAGTGAGGTATCAGATGAAAAGGCTCTGGCTAAGCTTAGCTGGAATTTCAGTAAAAACTCGAAGCCTCCAATTTCTGTACGGTACGCCTTTGGTGAGCGAGCCCGACTCGCGCTTATCCTGTTTTTTTTTTCAGTGTCAAATTGTATCCCCAATATATATCAGAGTAGGCAGATGGAATCAAATGTTAAGACACTCCGTTTCCTATTTTCCACCACATTTCCTAGGCATTGCGTGTTGAGAGGCGGCACTCAATGCAGCGCTTATTCTTGTTACCAGAGCAAAAAAATATAATATTAATAAATAATCATTTATTTCAACGAGTATTAACCGAACTCACAACCGTCGCGTTTACTATCGCACACTTGTGCCACTACGTCGTGACGGCCTCTAGTATTGTGTTTATGTATGTATATATTTCCAAACATACAATTATTTTACTTTACGTTTTTTCTATTTTAATTCATTATAAAGCCACAACTGTTTAAAAGATATCCAATCGAGAGGTACCAAAATGCTATAATATAAGAAAACAGAAAGAAAACTAAAACTTCGTTCAAAAGAGGTTATTTAAAAGAGCAACTTTACTGAAATTGAAAATTCTAACTTTAAAACTTCGAGGCTTTGAAAACTATTTTTTATTCATTACCATTATTTAAAAATGTTAGGTTTATTAAAAACTACATCAGTGCCAACTGGTAATGTTCTAGGATCATCGAGGCCAGTCGTGGCGCAGAGATTCGAGCGTGTGACTGTAAACGCGAAAGGTTATGGGTTCGATTCCCACTTTGAGAAATAACATATTTAATATTTTTAGTTCTTCGCTCTGGCGTCCCGGCAAAACGTGGTGTTGAGCTCCGCCACCCAACATGCAATGTCTTCAGAATTTATAATAAGCCTTTAAAATGAGAAACGGAAGTGTCTTAAAACTTTCTTCTCAGATTATCTAACCTGCTATGAGCGGGATACAACGTGAAACTAAAAAAAACAAACTCAAATGAAATCAGTGCCAACTGGTAGATGTCCTAGAATTGGTTTGAATTACAGTATGAACATTCCTGTTACTGAAACTTTAATACACAACTCCTTTTTGTGTTTTAACACTTCGACGCCGTTTGAAGGATTTGTAAATTATTAAAAGCACTAGTGACCTCAATGCGGCTTCGCCCGTTTAAACTTGTTGTTAATATCACAGTTGATGTATTCCTGTTGCCACTGTACCTACCAACAAATACCAAAAAAACAGAATAAAATAAATATTGAAGGAAGCTCCCATACAACAAACGTAATTTTGCCGTCAATAACTGTGCCTTTCGTGCGCGAATTTTTTTCGCACTTTTCCAGTTTTTTCTTATTAAATGAACATTATTTCTGTCATATAATAATATAGACCAGTCGTGGCGCAGCGGCACGAAGTGTGACTGTAAAACCGACTGGTTGTGGATACGATCCCCAGTCGAGGAGATGAAATATTTACTTAAATTTATATTTCTATTTCTTCGCTCTGGTGTCGAGGACAAGCGCGGCGTTGAGTTCTGCCACTCAACACGCAATGCCTCCACAATTCGGCAGAAAGTGGGGAACGGAGTGTCTTAACACTAAGTTCCCTCTGTCTACCCTACAGTTTGCGGGATACAGCGTGAAGCTGATTTATTCTTTATTTTAAATAATAATATGATATATTAACAACAACGGCAGCTCGTGCGACTACTTCTCTCATATGAAAATTTAGTTGAAACCGTCGAGTACTTATACAATGTACAATTTCTACATGACATAAGTAACATCTTTGAATCAACTTAATTAAACCGCTTTCAGTCTCTCAAGTTCTAATTAAATTTGAATAGTATTTCCATAATTTTAACGATTTAATGTTCTGCCTTGTGATATTATATGCGTTGTACGGAGCCGGGTTAGTTGTAGTATTTTTTTTAATAACCAAATTTTAGCTTTTTTTCTGATATTGGATATTAAAAAGTTTTGTTTTATCTATCTTATTATTGAACGTGCGACTGTAAACAGTTATGGGTATCCGGTTATGGGCTCGAATCTCACTTGTTGAAGTAAAATATTTAGTAATTTAATTTCCATTTGCTCTGATAACGCTCAACTGAACACAATGCCTCCAGATTTCGGCGAAAACGAAAAGATTTTGGGGAACGGAGTGTCTTAATTCCGGGTTACCAGGTTCCCTTTGCCTACATTGCTATTTGCGGAAAACAAAGAAATTGTAAACAATAACATTATCAGTAGCAATGTCCTCTTAAAAGATTTAAAAAGAATGCTTCTAGATATATCAAATGTCTAAGTTATATTGAGAAAACAGAAATTGTCATCTCTCTTATTTGATTTCCATTCTCATATATAGATAGAAAGGCCGTCGTGACTCAGGGGCACAAGGGTGTGACTGTAAGGTGACCTTTGTGGGTTCGATCTCCACTCGAAGAAAATGAAACATTTATTTAAATTTATATTTCCATTACTTCGCTCTGGAGTCAAGGCAAAGAGCGGCGTTGAGTTCCGTCTGCCTACACTGCTGAATGCTATATACAGATATCATATATAAATTAACATTATTAAAATAAGTTGCAGTAGTAAAATAAGTTAAGTAAATAAAAAAAAATACGATCTCGCCTAACGTGTACTTACGTAACATCGACGTAGTTTTGGGATATTGTAAGATCGTGACTGTGGACCGTTATATCTTGACTACAGAATCATATGAGAAATGCTCTGACGTTATCGTTATCTGTTGGTTATTTCATATTTATCTGAAGCTTAGTAATTCTATGTAACACTCCAAGCCAAAGCTATTAGTGATTTATGTTTTACTAAGATGTGGCTTTTACAAAATCTAAAGTCTTCTTCTAAAGTGCTTTTTAGTAGAATTTTTAAAGATTTTGAAAGACAAAAAACCGATAAGTGTAAGTAACCGAGTCAGATTAGACCACCGAGGCTTCCGTACCAATTTCTGGATTGTGGGCCAAAGACAAGTACGATTTACAAAAGTTGACAAACTTACATTTATATGAAATAAACTGCAAATATAAGTTTGTAATGTTTTTTTTACTATGAAATAAATAGCAAATATTCACTTTTGGGTTGTTCTTCTTTATTTGTATTACTGTACTGATTTGGTTGTCACTTAGTACCTAATTTTATAAGTGTAGGTCCACGGGAATTACCTTATAAGTTTTGATTACGCGGCGAATTTCATATATATAAAAAAAAAATTAAAATGGCAGCAAAGCGTATGCGTAAATGATCGTATTTTTTGATTGCGTTGACTTAGAAGCTTAATTTTTTTTCTGTGCTTCAAGAGACCATAGACAATAGACCTAAATATTTGATATTAATTATTTAAGCTTGATACCTTCACACGATCTCGAGAGAAATGGCTTAAATCTAAACAGACAGACAACAAAGTGATGCTATAAGAGTTTTATTTTTTCTTTTGAGTTACGGAACCTTAAAATGTATAATTTCTTAGTAGTTAACAAACTTTACTTTATCTTATATCTTCATATGTATATATCCATATCAACATCCTAATCTCCTCAAAGGCTATACCTTAGATAGCGTTGGCTATCACCACGCCTCTACACAGCTTAACCCTACTCTCTATAGCATCACTTCAATTTCGACACCTCCAAGCTTGTTCGCTTATAGAATAGTTTGTACACGAAAGTTCAGACCAGATTTAGGTTAACTGTGCCATAACATCTGGAGCTGTAATCACAGCGGCCCTCCCCCAGAGAAGAGAACGAGCCAACGATATAATTTTGAAAATTGCAACGATAAAAGACATCGATTGTGTCTTTTCAAGTCTAAATTTTCAATTTTCTCTTAGCTTGAGAGACAGTGCACTGGTTTTTTCGTGGACTAAAGCTGGCATTTGGTTTTACACATGTAAATATAAAAATAAATTAAATCAAATTAAATCAGCTTCACGCTGTATCCCGCATACAGCAGAGTAGGCAGAGGGAACCTAGTGTTAAGACACTCTGTTCCCCACTTTCTGCCGAATTCTGGAGGCATTGTGTGCTGAGTGGCGGAACTCAAAGCCGCGCTTTGCCTCGACAGCAGAGCGAAGAAATGAAAATATAAATAGTAAATAAATATTTCACTTCCTCGAGTGGAGATCGAACCCACAACGTAAAATATAAAAATAAACTAATAAACTAAACTTTTACACTCCAACTTTATACTTAAAAAAAAATAAAAAAACTAAATAAAACACAGACCACACTTTCCACACCAGCTGGTGTCATCTTCCGCAAAACACAATTTGTTGACACGCCTACCAGCATTCCTTTGAGAGAGATCGTATTTCCATTGCTTTTGTACCAACACCGTTAGGTTCTTCTCGTTGCCCACGAACAATCAGTGCATAAAACGAACAGACGTTTGTTCTACTCTTTTATATATATATATATATATATATATATATATATATATATATATATATATATATATATATATATATATATATATATATAATTATATATATATACTTAAAAAATGGTATAGCGTTGCCAAATATCTAGATGAAGTATTTCTCTATTTAACCTCCATATCTTTGAATATCTGTTTCGAGTTAATTGTTTGCGCAGTCGAAATTGCGCCAGTTCGGAACAAAGGCTGAAAGGAACGCCATTCTTTTCGGTATTCTTTTTAAATCCACAAAGTGGAGTTTGGTTAGCGTATGTGGTGATTAAAATACAAATGAATATTAGTATATGTAGAGATTTTTTTTAAGAGATTCACGCTGTATCTCGCATGTAACAGGGTAGGTAGAGGGAGCCTAGTGCTTAAACGCTCCGCTCCCCACATTCTGAAGTTCTGCGTGTTGAGTGGTGGTATTCAACGCCGCGTTTTGCCTCGAAACCAGAGCGAAGAAATGAAAATATCAAATATTTCATTTCCTAGAATGAATATCGAACCCACAACCTCTCGCGCTTACAGTAACTGGCCTCACATACCTACGTAATTTATGAGATGCTAAAGAGCCATGCTAATATATCCTTTATTAATTACTTACAGTGTATTTGTTTATTTATTAGTTATATTTAGGTGCAGTTTAGACACACCGCTTCCCACATTCCACCGAATTCTGGAGTTCTGGGTGTTGAGTGGTGGAACACAACCCAGCGTTTTGCCCGGACACCAGAGCGAAGAAATGATATCATTTCTTCGAGTAGGAATTGAACCTACAACCTCTCGCGCTTACAGTCACTGGTCTCGCATACCTACGTAATGTATGAAAACTACCTTGCTAATATATCCTTTATTAATTACTTTCAGTATATTTAACAGCTATTACGGTGCAGCATGGCATGTGTTATACAAATTAGCATGAACGGTTTCCATTAGACGTTTTTGTATAGGTCATGCAAATGTTTCACTAAATTGATACAAAAAATCTTATACGAGAATATTCGAGATTGTATTGTTAGTGAGATTAGGTATAGTGTTATATTTTTTGTATTGAAATTAATAAAAAACTATAGAGAAAGAATATACCTATATATATTTTTATAAACAAATGGTTTAAAATTAAATTCCAGCGCCACGAATAACCTCGTGGCGCTAGAATTAGTAATTATATTTCCATTTCTTCGCTCTGGTGTCGAGGCAAAGCGCGGCGTTGAGTTCTGCCAGTCAACACTCGATGCCTCCAGAATTCGCAGAAAGTGGGGAACGGAGTATCTTAACACTAGGTTCCCTCTGTCTACTCTGTGAGTGCGGGATACAGCGTGAAGCTGATTTATTTTTTATTTATTTTTGTTTTAAAATGAAAGAAACAAGCAAAAAGGCTGTTGTGACGCAGCATCTGATTGTTAACGTGACGGTTGTAATTTCAATTTCCATTGGAGGTAATGAATGAAATTAATGAAAATAATTCATTTTCTTATTTAAATAAGTATTTTTCTTTCCTAAGTGTGGAATAACACTTTAAAAATGTTTAAAAATAATTCATTTTCTTTTTTCGCTTTAATATCAAGATAAAGCGCGGCGTTAAGTTCGGCTACTCATATCCAATACAATCGAACATAAGAAATGTCTTGGATTAGTGCCGGGGAATAGAGTGGCATAACACTAGAATCACTCTTACTATCCCGATTTATACGGGTTAAAACGTGAAGCTAATTTAAATTTATATATTTTTTTCTTAATTTAACAAAAAAATCATACCAAAAATCATAAAATCCAAAATCAAACCAGTATTGAAACAAGAACAAACAGTTTATTGTAAAATAATTTGAACAGAACGATTAGCACGTCGATGATACGCGCTACTTTACAGAAGTAGAACTGTTACGAGCATTTAAGAAATCTGCTAAACAGTTACCACCATTCTGTGGAAATGTAAACAAGAAACAGAAAAATACTTGGCCTATTTAAGAAATTACGAGGTTTTTCCTAATAATTAGTGTTGAAGTAAATGGATCTGTACGCACATTTTCTGTTTTGTTAGATTAAATGGAGAGTGTAATGATAAATCACTACGCTGCGTTTTTTCTATTAGCACTAAATTAAAAAGGAGTGAAATCTATTCATGTATAGGAATGGACAGTTCATGTAGGTTGTGAGATAAAGCGCGGCGTTGAGTACCGCCACTTAATATGCAATATCTCGATACTTGAGCGATGCATTTGATACGGAGTGTCTAAAGGTTTCCTATGTCTACCAGCTAAAAGTTAACAGAAAATTAAAAAAAAGACATTAATATACAAAACATATAAATAGAAAATTGAATGAACGCGTTCAATTTCTATATTTCAATATATTTTTTACCAGCTTCACGCCGTATCCCGCATGTTACTACATGCGTCAGGCAGAGAAATCCTAGTGTTAATACACTCCGCTCCCCACTTTTCCTCTTTAAAATTAAATAATAATATACCAAATATATAACTTATTAATATTAAAAACTCTCTGTTTCAGGTAACATTAACAAAGGAGAGCTCCACTGATAAGGTTAATTAAATAGTATAACAACTCACCTACTTTACTCAGTCAGTAATATGGAACTCACAAAGTAAATCAATCTCGGCGAGGTTGTTACGCCTACATACATTTTTCTAATGTATAACGATAACAGTTATTATAGAATACCCTTAGAGATAAGTGATTTTTTTTATTTACTTTATATAACAATTTTTTCTTCTATATATAGATTGGACTGTATCTAAAGAAAATATATATAAAATGGATTTGAATATAGCTCAGCTTGAGTGTATAATATTATGTGATTTTTATATATTTTATCATAACTTAAATGATAATATTATGTGGTTGGGGGTTCGAATCCTGTGGTTACGTTTATGTTTTAAATATATTTATATTATTTAAATTTGGTTTAGTAAGAGATTGATTTCCGCCACCTAAATTCGTTATATGAAAAGAAAGACGAATAAAAAAATCGTATATTCTACTTCACATTATACTAAGCTCTTTTTCATATGACAGTCCCATTAAAATTTAGGTGTACCTACTTATAAATTAATAGTTTAAATTTAACTTTTGAAGCTACTTACGTGCTTTTTTATTCATATAAATTTATATAATATTAATAATCTCTATATATAATAAGACAGTAAAAATATTTTGTCTGTACATTTAGTAATTTTGACTGAAATGGATAGAGGGACACTTAAAAAGACTAATAGAAAGCAAAAAGATTTTTTTTTAATTTCTTGTCTGTCTGTCTGTCTGTCTGTCTGTCTGTCTGTCTGTCTGTCGACATATTGTTGTCCGCATTTTTCTCTGAAACTACTGAACCGATTTACTTGGAAATTTCACCAATTGCTTTGTTTTAACTCAATTAAGGTTCTAAAGTTTGGTTCATCAAAATCGGTCCATTAAAAAAAAAGTTATCGTCATTTGAATGAACTCAAGGCATTAGGTTGCCAGCGAATGTTACATAGAAATCGCGCTGGTATGACCCTGGCTAAAGAATGACATTCGAAACGTCTTGATTATATGACTGTTGATAAAAATATATATTTTTGAAGCACTATTATACAATATTTTATACAATAAAGTAAACAAGGCCAGTCGTGGCGCAGCGGCAAGAAGTGTGACTGTAAAACCAACTGGTTGTGGGTTCGATCCCCACTCGAGGAGATGAAATATTAACTTAAATTTATATTTCCATTTCTTCGTTCTGGTGGCGAGGTTAAGCGCGGCGTTGAGTTCTGCCACTCAACAAGCAATGCCTCCAGAATTCGGCAGAAAGTGGGGAACGGAGTGTCTTAACACTAGGTTCCCTCTGCCTACCCTGCTATGTGCGGGATATAACGTGAAGCTGATTTATTTATTTTAAGTAAACAAAATTGAATTGTTAGTAGAGATTACCTTCATAAATCATAACAGTAAAGTTTAAATCGTAATTAATTCAACACAGAGATAAAGAACGATTTGATCTTCAAAGAAATATCAAGTAAATACATAGATTTTTTGGTTCGTTCGTTCGTTTGAAATAAATCTATATAAAAATGCCTAAAAACATCCTTTCTACGTGTACTCTGTAATAACTACATATTTACCAATTATTCATTTATCTAATAATATGCAAACAGGAGTTAATATGCAAACATTACAGTTATTTTAGAACACTAGGTTCCCTCTGCCTACCCTGCGGTGTGCCGGGATACAGCGTGAAGCTGATTTATTTATTTATTTTATTTTATTATAGTTGTCAATCAATTCTGCTTAAATCAATAATCATGTATTTTAAGCGGGCGAAGCCGTGGGCGGGCCGCTAGTATATAATATTTATTATATTTTTTCATGTAATTGAAAAATATGAAAGAGTGAACGAAGTGTCTTGACACAAGCTTCCCTCTGCCTACCCTGCTGTTTGCGGGATACAGCGTGAAGGTTTTTTTAATTTTTGCGAAAAGTATAAAATTGAAACAACACCAGGGCCAGTCGTGGCGCAGGGGCACAAAGTGTGGCTGTAACCCGACTGGTTGTGGGTTCGATCCCCACTCGAGGAGATGAAATATTAATTATTTTTTTATTTCCATTTCTTCGCTCTGGTGTCGAGGCAAAGCGCGACATTGACTCCAGCCACTCAACAAACAATGCTACCAGAATTCGGCAGAAAGTGGGGAACGAAGTGACTTAACACAAGCTTCCCTCTGCCTATCCTGCTGTATGCGGGATACAGCGTGAAACTGATTAAGATTATTATTATAAAACAACACCAAAAGACCTCCAAAAAATTCGCTACTATAAAAACAACAAGAAAATAGTCTACCGAATACAGTTCACGCCTTACCCTATCAAGTAGCCCCTTGCATAGTTAAGTCCATTCTCTAACACCCCCTAAGGCATACGGCTAAGCGTATCTAATATTTATAGCACAGTGAAATGTGTGAAAATTGCCAATTGCTAATCGCTTTGAGGCATTATCTGCCCCATAAAACTTCTCTATTATTCTCATTTGTGCACTTAATGAACTTAATAAGTTTAATAAATTATAGAGTTTGAGTGTTACGTACTGTATCGTTTTTTTTATTGTGTTACCCGTATTGTCAGGGCTTTTGTTATGGGTAATAATGGGGTCAAGTTCCATATTAATATTATTTTTTGAGCAACAGTTTGGGTCTAATGATTAGGAAAAAAAAAGAAAGAAATCTTTTATAACTTTTAGTCAATTTTCGTCTTCTTAAATGAATATTTGAGTGTTAAAGCTGTTAGCCCTTGAATTTAGTAGTATAATCCAATAGTAAAATACTAGGAATATGTACTAGTAATTCCACAAGAACATATTCTATTAGAAGTATCATTATTGTTGTTGCTTTGGGATGTGGAACCTGGGAACCCAGTGCTGAGACAATCATTTCGTTTCTTTTACGTTCTCATTAAAAGACTTCCGCTTCCCATTTTCTTGAATTCTGAAGCATTGCGTGTTGTGTGGCGGAACTCAACGCCGAGATTCGCCTCGTTATTCAAAATTATCATTAAATACTATATTTTATTTACTATTCTAACTACAAGATAAAATTATGCATTCAATAAAGTAAATATTTTTATTTGAACAAAATTTAGTTTTTTAGTCATTAAAAAGATACATAAAATTTTATGTTAAATCCAAACTACACAGCACTCGTTAGCGTTTATCCCTTTAATCTATACGAATAAATCTAGCTGTATTTTTGTCTAACATCAGTTCACAAATTGGCCAGTATCAAACACAGCAGGGTGTTATAGCCCCAGGATATGATTAAATAATACTGGATGTTGCCAATTTTGTTCAGGTCCATTGAAAAGAGGCCTGGGGGTCCTTTTTTATATTAAATTTTGCTCCTAATTGCTATTATCACGGAGGGTTCATACAATAAAAATATGTAATTCTTTTTACAATTGATAATAGATTATTTATGTTTGTTTATAAATCATAATTCCTATTTGTTTTTCATACTTGATAAAATCGAATATGTTTTGAGCCCAAATATCTGAATGTATCAATAAATCATACTATGGCAGATTAATCGAAAAAATATTGAAGTATTTTATTTAGCTTTTCGCTGTGTACAGCATATTACAGGGAAGGCAAAGGGAACTTAGTGGTTAGGCACTCTGTTCCCTACTCTCTGCCCACGTTTTGCGATATTGCATGTTGAGTGACGGCAATCAACGCTTTGCCTTCTACATAAAATGCATCCAGAGTATAGTATATCCAGGTTATCGAACCCACAACTATCGCGTTTCCAGTTAGACGTTGTCCCACTGCGCCACGGCGGGACCTACTTTATTCTTATAAAAATAATTTTCTTTGACAACATGTAGGACCAAACTCTATGAACGTGAGTTCAATTCCCACTTAAGGGAATGTTTATATTTATTTAATACTTACGTTCCCAGGGGTCTGGTTCGTTTTCACCACGCGACACAAAGAGTAACTAAAAGGGCTTACAGTATGAACAGAATTACTTATAAGTAATTCCTTTCTGTCCACTAACAATAATCGTGATATTAAAAAATATATATTTTTATTCTTTTTCCTTTTTACAAATATGAAAGCAAATTAACATATTTACACGTAATTTCTTTAGTATGTACTATTTGTTTTTAGTGTAAATTTTATTTATTTATGAGGCCAGAATTCGGTGTAAAGGAGGGAATGGAAGTATGTTTATATTAGGATTCCAGGTTCCCAATGCTTACTCTGCTATTTGCGGAATGCACAGTGAAGCTAAAAATATATACAAATATTTAAATATATTAGAAAATCAAAATATAATCACATTACAGATTAGTTCTATTCATACCATACATAAATCCCCTTAGGACTTTAGCCTGGCCATATGCTCGTGATGGTAATTCTCATTACGTTATAAAAGAGAGTAGGGGAGTCCAAATGTGCCAATTCATTTTTGAATTTATTAAATCCGATGACTAATTTTGGTTTGACAATATAAATATAGTCCGAGTTTTTTCCTAAATTAAACTTTGCCGTCGTGGCGCATTGGCACAAGCGTGCGACTGTAAACGCGACGGTTGTGGGTTCGATTTCACGAGCAACGAGGTAAAGCGCAGCGATTGATTTGAAAGTGGGGGGTTTTAACACTAGATTCCTTTTGCCTACCCTGCTATTTGCGGGATACAACGTGAAACTAAAAAAAACATTTTCTAGTTACGTATATTTTAATACTAACAACTTCTATTTTTTGCCTATAACACTTACTGGGAAGCATCCAATAACTAACTAGCTTTTACACATTGCCTGTAGTGCATAAGCGATTTAGGTAAACGAGCAGATTATACGGACAATTAGACCTCTATTTCTTATACGTATTTAGATGGTAACAGATTATCTAAATACAAGGAGTTATTCACCATAATCTCTATTATAAATATTATTTTTCTCCGTTCCCATTTTCTGTCGATTATTCGAGGCGTGGCGTGTTAAGTGGCGGAACCCAACACCGCGCTTTGCCTTGTTACAAGAAATACGAAGAAATTAAAATATTTATAAATAATTATTTATTTTCCCGAGTGGGGATCGAACCCACAACCATCGCTTTTACAGCCACACTGCGCCACGACAGCCTTATAATTATCGTTTCTGTTTAAACGCATGTCTTATTTTTTTAATTATATTTGTGATAAACCTAGATACTTTTTTATTTAAATTGCATCAGAATATTTATTAAACGGTATCTTTAAAATATAACCTATATTTTTTTATATAAATTCATTTTTAGTATCAAAAATTATTATGAAGCCAATTTTATTTAATAAAAATCATATTTGCTAAAATGTGCGATCATAGCCGCAAGGATTCTTTAATATGTAATCGTTTTCACGCAAGACCGGGCACAGCAGGTAGCGTTAAATGCAAAATATAATACATTTTTACGACAATGTACTGAGAAAACTTGAATATGTAAAAGGACAAACTAGATAAGGCCGTCATGGCGCAGGGGTATAAGGGTGTGACTGTAACGCGACGGTTGTGGGTTCGAACCCCACTCGGGGATATAATTTATTATTTATGAATATTTTCATTTCTTTGCTCTGGTATCAAGGCTAAAGCGGGCGTTGAGTTCCGCCCAAATTACGCAATGTCTCGAATAATTCGGCATAAAGTGGGGATAGTGGTGTCTTAACATTAAGTTCCCTCTGCCTATCCTGCTGCTGCGGGATACAGCGTGACGTGACAAAAAAAATATTACAATATTGTACATGTTTGTGTTGTTATAGTACTTAGTGAGGTTGTGAGTTTGAGGTGGAGTTTAACAACGAGAAGTGAAATACGTGAGTTATATTTAATAATTACAAATATCACTTAATTCACCTGAAAAAATTAAAAAAATATACTTCAACCGAATATAAATATTCTTACAAAATTAACGAAAATCTTGGTTTAGGTCATGGCTGGTTCATAATGTCACGTCACGGGACATATTGCGTGTTACATGTAATGTATGATAAAAATTACATAATACGTCAAGTCTGACGCGAGGGGGGCTGATTAATGACGGGACGGCTCACCGCAGGGGCATAACCCTGTCTGCCCCTGAATTTATGGCTTATCCATTCCATTATCAACATTTTGTTTATTTTGCACTGTAGGAGCACATGCAGCTTCCGTTTCGACCTAATTGATTGGATGTATTTACTATGAATTCACATTTAAAATATTAATGAAAAATATCACACTTTAAAAATTAACTGAAAGAAAATTATTTATTTCATATTCTTCTTAATGAAGACTTGTGAAGTGTTAACAGAAATCCATATTTATTTCACATCAGTAGATACTAACAATAATTTCACAGAAATGGACTGGAACTTATCGAACGATGAAGTCAAAATCAAGTAGGTAATTGAGGGGAAAAAATTGAATTTTCTCGAGTTATATAAAATTTAAAATTTTCAAATTTCAAAACTGCATTTCCGGCGATGCATTTCACATTTCAAACGCGTCCGCTAGATGGCGCAATCTCAGAAGTGACGACGTGGTTTCACAGAGTTTACTCGTCCGCGGTTATGGGTCTACGTGACCGCAATGCCAATGCATTGGCAACGCAGTTGTTATTTTTGCAATGAAATTGATTCTTACATATTGGATTTATGAGGATTATTGTTTTTTTTCTTGCGTTTTGCTAAGATTTTTAATTAAGTTGTAATCCTGGGGGGTTAAATGTTATTTTGGTTCCCTTTAAGTTTAATATTTGCGATAAAATTAGGTTTTAAGTGTCAAGTGGCTAGTGTTTTTTTTTATCGCTTCATCGTATCCCGCTCATAGAAGGGTAGGCAATGGAAACCTGGCAAACTAGTGTCATGACACTTTTGTCAAGACAATTTAGACATTGAGTGGCGAAACTCAACGCCGCAACTCAATACACAACCTTGTTACCAAAGCCAGGAAATGAATGGACACTTAATAACATTCTTTATTACTATAAATTAAATTCTTTATTTAAGAAGAATCTAAATTAGAGTGTCATTCCTGATTACTTTAGTCACTTTTTTCTTTTTGTTATACGCAATCGTATACAA